>JASANE010010953.1:0-93666 GCA_030248225.1 Trileptium ribeirensis
CTATATATACGACACACCCTTTCATTAGCTTCTATATTTTTGTCTACGGTGTCGCACACACCCTTAGCTACCTTTTCTATTGAGAATTAACAGGAACGTACGCTGTCTGTAACTAATGCGGTATATTATTCAATTGTGTCATTAGTTTCTTTTAAATTTCGATATTTGTATCTATAAAATAATTACGTTGACAAGATGGTTGCAGCATACCTTCAATAAAGGGTTCTTTTCCATTATCCCCCTAGCCCGTATTTGCCCAAAAATGGTCAGATTCTGGAAATTTTGATATTTTTGTCATCCTCGAGACCTCCCGTGATCATTTCGGCCAAAAAATTGAATTTTTAAAATTTTAGATTTTTTCGGGTCCCGAGAATGCCCCTCCTTGGACCCCAAAATTTTTTCTTAAAAATTAAAATTTAACTCACCATTCGACGGCTTGACGAGCTGAGTCTAATGGTGTTATTTTTGACGGTATCCGATAAAGCATCCTAAGTTATGGCCAAAACCTGTTTAATTGCTGAGCCCCTCAGCCTCCGATATTTTTTGCCATAACTTAAGCTCGGGTTACCGGATCCCATTAAAAATATCACCAATCGATTCAGCTCGTCAAGCCCCGTCGAATGGTAAGTAAAAATCTAATTTTAAGAAAAAATTTTGGGGTTCAAAAGGGGGACCCTTGGGACCCGCAAAAATCGAAAATTTTAAAAATTCTATTTTTCGGTTGATCAGGGGAGGTCACGAGGATCACAAAAATACCAAAATTTCCATTTTCTGACCAGTTTTAAGCAAACGCGGTCTGGGGAGGGGTATAATGGAAAAGAACCCAATAAAGCTACAAAGCAGACACGGTGTCCTTGATACCGTCGGTAAATAACAACACCCTTGAAAAGTTTTCTGAAAAACATGTGGTGTCCAAGACACCTTTCTGTCGAGAGTGTGCCTGACACAGTGTTGCATACATAGGTTCCAAACGTTGTGGACATTATAAAACGTGAACGCCAAAAAACGAGAACCCTCGGGTCATTTCCATCGCATAACAAACCGCATTAAGTTTCTATTAATTTTTCCAATGACCGGAAGGCGAAAAGTTTAGCAATTTATAATTCGTAAACTTTTAAGACACAATATAAACTTTTTAACAGTATATATTTTAAGGGTGATTTTCATTTGTAGGCCATTAAAATTTACCGTATATATTCAATTTGTACTTCGCAATTGCGATTCCTTTTATCGTATTCAGCTTTTCCAAAACCTATATACTCCTCAATTTACAACTAAATTGAAAAAGTGGTAAAATTTGACTATTATGGGACAAAAATTAATATCTGCAGTGCTCGACAGTGCTGCCAATATGCTTTTAAAATAATGACATAAAACCTAACATATTTACACATGAATAAAACAAACCTATAAATTCATCGTTCACCCCAGCAACAAACAAACATGCTTCATAAAAATTTTGACAATTTGCTATAAACTTTAGCTCATAGGTACAAAACAGCTGCTCTGACAAAAATGTTCGGCGCCAAAGTTGTAGCTTGAAATTAAAAGATTCGGTCTATTTTTTGATCCGATGCCTCTGGCAAGAGGCAGATATAAACTGACTGACCGAATTCAAAAAGTCCTAATAATTGTCGACTTTGTAAGAATCGAGTTGGAACTTATGAAAGCAGCGCAATCATTCTGTACAATTACATTGTATTACGCTTTGAAAAAACAGGGCAAATCCCTGAATCAAGTGGAAAATATTATCCGTTAAACAGATAGAAAAAATAATTTTTGTAAAAGTGCTACGCTGTTTGAAAAGATTCGCTGCTGCCTTTCAATAAATTACGCACTTTGCCGTATATATTGCTTTGAATTTGACAAAACGCTTATTGCATAGATTTCATTCGAAATTTACATACTATGGGCTGGGATTGTGGCAAATCTTGAAAAATAGTATATACGTATTGCAGGAGCTACGGCTTAAACAGTGCTAAATTATGTTATGTGTATTAATTTTGATGCGGAAAGGCTGTTTGCATAGCAAAATTGTAAATTGCTGGCACGTGGCTTCCGTTTCTTCGGCACCTGCAATTAATAATAAAGCGATTAGTTGGACACCTTGACCGAAATCAAATCTGCAAATTGCTACAGTAGTCACAAATATTTAACCTAGGACACTTCCCTACAAATTATCCATCGTTGTTGAAAAATACTTAAAATTTTGCCATCGAACTAAAGTATCTAAAAACCAAATTATATTGCCATTTTAATAGCATAATGTAAACAATTTGTTTAATAGGATTGAAATCATCATGGTTTATTGCGAAACTAATTTTCACTAACGATGTACAGCAGGTCGGACCGGATGCATACTTTTTTCAGTCAAGCCATATAATTTTGATGGTTTTCATCTGAAAAGTGTAGAAATTCTCTGCCAGGAGAGGGCATGTGCTAGTAAACTAATATAAATCCAAAAGATATGCATATATATCATAAGTCATAAGTATATTAATTGTGTTGTTTCTTTCGTTCATGCCACATTTATGTGTAGGTAGTTTATTCACAGTAAAATTTTTGACTCTTGATTATATTTAGATTTACGGTTGCTGGTGGATGGCGATAAAAACAGTGAGCGGCAAAAGTGCAAAACATTTTAATTATAGGAGTTGGTTCTCTGCAGTTAGTACAGGTGGGAGGTTGTATATACTTACGTGCCAACATCAGTTTTTCGAATCGGGCTTTATGCATCAGTTACCTTAAGATGTGTGCAGAAGGGCTGGATGTTGCCACGGTCTGTCGTGGCTCAAAAGCCGTGGCTCTACTCGTGATTAGCCAGTGTGACATTTTTTGTGCCGAGGCAGACCCTACAAATGTATTAAATAATAGTAAAAAAGGCTGATAAATGGTCACCAGGGCCGAAATCGGCTTTCAAACCCAGAAATATATGACCACAATGGAAAATCGCGAAAAAATGGAAATTGGTGATACATGTGGTCATATATTCGTAAAATATCCTTCCAAAATTACCATAATTTTTATGTATGAAAGAACGTGTTCTGCATAGCTACTAGGTTGCCTGCCAAAAAGCGCTTAAACCAATATTTTGAAAATAGCTATATTTACGTATTTATTTTACCTGCATTTATGCGTCTTGCTTTCATTACTACTGCCTTTTTGTGCCTAGAGCTAAATATTTCCCTGTAACACAATCTGCTAAACTGAATGTAATAATTATTTTTGCAGTAGTCCGTCCCGGCTATCAAACTCTGAGACGTACCCACTCCCGGCTCGTACAATCATACTAACATAGATTGGCCATTTATTTTATTTATGAAAGGCCGGATGTGGCTGTGCCTTTTTGTCACGAGCCGGAATTGGCTCTGTGGCAGAATTCGGCCCTAGGTTGACACATATTAAGATAAATGATGCATTATGTTTGGATTTCCGAGCCGATTCGACACTTGCTAAAAAACTCGCTCAGGCTCGGCTTTGCACGACACATCTTGTACACAACACGTCGTATATTTCTAGAACTTTTACCCATTCAGCAACTCCATGGAAAAACGAAATCCGTCGATACATCCCGAAGGTATCGACCAAAACGGCAAACTATTTCTTTTAAAAATTTCCTTGCATTTTGTCACAATGAATGTATTATATATTATCTCTATTTTTGCGAATATAGCACTAGGTCTGGCTTCTGTATATGAATACTTCGTGAGGTCTACGACGGGTTATTCGTATAATTGCAAAAGTATTATCGACCTATCCCAGGCGATAATCTGTTTGAATATACAAAGAAACATGTATATTTAAAATATATATGTGTGAAGCAGGCTTTAGACCTATTTTTAGAAACAAACAATTTGTATATTCTGCATGTTTCACTATTTAGTGTAGACCCTACTATAATTCGCCTGCAAAGGCATAAATTTTTAGCGCTTTCTGGAGGACAATAGCAAAAGTTGAAAGGGCCGCTGAGCTATCCAAGTAGCTGCAGACACGTGCCATTTTATCACGACACGGTGTACCATCGATGCACGCATTCTAGTGTGGACGCGGCACTGTTGTGCAAAAGCAGTGACATTGCGGTGGTGAAGGCTCACATGCTCCGCTCCCTGCACTTTACGATGTATATCTACCAGATTGATATTATCGCGATAGTTGATACTAGTAGATGCTTCTATGCCTGTTGCACCGATCTGGAGATGGCTCACGCTAGCTACTCCTATTCGTAGAATGTGCTGTTCCAGTTGGACCAATTTGTAGATGGCGTCACGACAGAATCTGCTGTTAGTGAGCAACCATCATGCCAACATCAGCAATTTTGTCTTTAGGTATTACAGCTCCCAAAGAATGTGTAGTTGATGCACTTGTTCTGAATCCTGGATTAGATTGATACCGTGTTGAACCTGGCCATGACGCATTTGGCAATGTTATGGGTATACTGGATACTAAGATGCCCTGAGGGGCGATACGTTATAACGTTAGAAAAAAAGAACAGCTTAGAGGAGGAGGTTCGGGGGTCGGCAGCCCCCGACTGAGGCTTAATGTATGTCTCATATAAACACCATAGCTTAGGCTAAGCCTAAGGATTAGGCTAAGCATATCGAGAACGGCATGGCTTGCATTTTATTTCCGCCCCCCAAGGATTACCTGGGCCCTAAGATGAAACAGTTTGGACAAGCAATATTTAATTTTACATTATAATGCCTTTTAATTTGAAAAGTTGTGGAGCTAATATGCAACTCGATACATATGTTAAAGGAATTAAAAATATAGTGAAAAAAATTTAAACAACATATGTAAAGGCTGTTTTGAATTTGGCGATTTTCAGTTATTAAATGGTGTGAGGTATTGCAGTTTTTTTCTGATAACGTACAGTTCTCCATAACCTGCAAGCACCTTGTATGTCATTCACACAGAAAATGATTTATTTGTAATATATATTTATCATAGCCTTATGGTTAAAAAACCTAGCGTAGTTAAGTTTAATTTTAAACATAATTATGCTTATTGAAAACTTTTAGCAAATTGTGATGCTTACTATTAAGCTTTTTAACGCTAACATGTAACTATAATTATGCCAAACATACAGCTAAAAATTTGTTAATATTTTGCAACATTATGCTTAAATGTTAAGCAAAATACTTTTAAATATTATGCTTAATTTATGATAAACATTTTAGATATTTATTTAGCATAATTGTCCTGAATGAATGAAAATGAAGCATACGTTCCTCCTACTCAATGTTTAGGAAAGCTTAGGGACTACAAGATATTTAGTATAGTTATGCTTAAAAATAGCATAATATTTCTAAATGCTGGGTATATAATTTTTTGAGTACAATGCGTGCTCACTTTACTGCAATGTTTCTAGGCAAATCTTTAAAGACGTGTGGATGCTCTCGCACTTTACTTCACGGGCAAATAAATATTTTTATCGAAGAAAAATGGTAAAATTAATTCCTCGCTGCTGCCTGCATGGAGCCTTTGCGCAAACCATTTCGCTGGGCCGAATAAAATTTGTGTCCTGGACGTAATGTTTGTACACAGAAAATGCTTATCCTGAAAATATTTAGCATGGCTTTATGTTAAACCGAGCGTTTTAATACTTAATTTTAATCATACGTGCTTATTGCATACTTGTAGCAAAATTTGGCACTTAATACTAAGCTTTATTAAATGATAGCTAACATTTAAGCATAATTATACTAAATAACATATGTAGCAAAAACAAAGCTAAAAATGCTACTTAATGTTTGCAATATTATGCTTAAATTTTATGTTTAAGTGTAATTCTTTGAAATATAAAATTTAATTTATGGTACACATTTTAGGTCCCCATTAAGCATAATTATGCTGAACAAAAAGCACAGCTATACTAAAATGTAGCAGAAATTCCTACTTAATATTTATAGCGAAAATGAACGACTGCGTGATATTTAGTATATTTTTGCTTAAAAACATAATATTGTTAAATATTCACCATAAACATTTTGAGTATAATGATTTGGTAGAAACACGGAAATGCAGTACGGTTTTTTTAATATAACACTAAAACGTGCAGTAAATAGAAGGATAAATATATAAAATATTAGATTCTGCGATGTTGTGTATTTCCAACAACCTTTGGCTCTTTAGTGCAGTAATTTCGAGAAAAATACGCAATTATTGTTTCGAATTCACAGCTTTATAGAAAAAGATATCTCCTCATACTATTTTGCATCAGCAATGAGACCGCAATCGGGTCTGGTTAGGTCTTGTCACAGACCCCACACGGGTCCTCAGATCAAATTTGGGGTATAGCGATGCACCCACAATGTCATCGCATATCATGTTTATCTGCGTCGTACAGTACAGAATTTTCCCGACGGAAACTTTGGCTAACCCACTGAGATCAATGAGAATACTTGTGTAATACATATGCTATTATAAACTATAAGCACAGCGGAAAGTGTACTCGAACTCGAACACATGTTTACGGTTTTCATTGCGAATATTTCGTAGTGCAGCTTCAGAATATGTATCTTGAGAAATTTCAGTCAGGTGGGGTCGCGTCGGGTAGTGTTTTACGAATTATCGGGTCGGGTCGAGTCTGAAAATTTGTACACGATGTTGAAAGTGTAAACGAATTTATATATATATATTTGTTTCTGAATTGCATGCGTCTTGTCGCATTTAATGTAGAATGGCAATTTTATTACATACTAGGCATTAAGAGCTCTGATTCTGGTTTTGCTTCAGTTTTTCCTTGTTTCTTTTTTGAACGATCATGAACGCTCAATTTTTGCGGTAGGTGGGAATTCGCCGATCAACGTGCTTAGTATATTAGTTTCGCCATTTGAATATTTTACTATATTGGCAGTCGCTTCGGTGTCGTTTGTTATCTTCTTGACAAATCACCTGAAAGTATCCGCATAAATACTTTACGAAATTGTTGATTGGCAAGAGCATAGCAGAACGGATTTAGCGTACTGTTAAAATAGCACATATAGTAGCTTGTTATAAAAACAGCAGCAGGTACGCAGTCTGAGCAAAATCCGTAAATTGTTGCGACGATATAGTACGGCGACCAGAATATTGCAAATGCACCGACAATAATTGTGATCGTCCGAAATGCTTTGCGAGCTTTCTTTTCGACTTTACTTTTGCGCCGTTTTCGTGTGGTTACGCTTTTGAATCGATTTGATATGTTTGCAACAATATCGGTCATTTGTCGAGAAGCTGTTGTAGCAGTGGTAGATGCGTTTTTATCAACATAGCAACTGCTGTTATCACCGTTTACGCCGACGTCAGTAGTTATAGATTCCGTAAGCAAAGCATTATACGATCCTTTGAATTGGACCGCACGATCAGCATCTCGCCTTGTATTAGGCTGTGGGAAAAGCAGAGTTGCAACGGGCCCTGCTGCGGCTAGCAATACTTGCTTTTCAGCGGCTTTGCTCAACGGAGGAGCGTTGTTTTGTTCGGCGGAACTGTTTGATTCCTCATCACCACTACCCGATCCACTGTCAGTGTCGACACTTAATGAACTCGTTGGTAGACTTTTATAATTTAGCGTTTCTTTGTTTTGTTTCTTGGAACTGGTAGGAAATTTTGGTATGAGTGGTAGTTGTGTAGTTGGTCGACGAGTGTTGTCATCATAGTTATATCGAAACATGCCTGGAAACCGTAGTTTCGGCCTTGATTTACAGCTTGTCATTCTTAAAAGATGATGGCTAACACTTTCGTTTACCGATAGTTTTCTTTGCCATTGAGATTTCGAGTCAGCATTACTTGATATTATGTTATTGCAATTTAGGTATCTCAAAAATTCCAATGAAGAACTTTTTGGAACTGGGATATGTAGAGACGTTGATTCACTGTCATCGTTTTCAAAAGCTTCAACCATTATTTGGGGAACGGTTTGTTCCGTTTTATAGCTACTAGACCCTATAATCGTGTCATCGTGTTTTTGCGCGTTTGACCGTTTATTAAGGGGACTGTAAGGATAAGTTTGCGCCTGTAATAGTTTATGCTGAGAAACAGAACGTGGACCCATATTATTTGCAGAAGGTTCAACAAAATCATCCATTTGTTTTTTCCTGTTGCCTTTCGAGAATCTAGTCGATAGTGAACTATGTATGCATGGAAAACTTTTATTCATATCTTTATCATCGATTAAAACGCGATATAAAGTTTTAGGATGCAAGTCAGTGGTTGCAATCGAGCTACGCTTATTTTTTATGCAGCTATTTATTTGATGCTGCAAACCTGAAAATATTGAGTCCGATTTAGGCGTCTCCATATCGGATTGAAGGATAATGTATTTATGAGGTTCTGGAACCCTTAGTTCGCTTTGGTTTACACATGATATATTTTTTATGGAGCTCTCGTCTACAATTATGGTTTTTGCTGTGTTTCCTGATCCTAAACAGTATTCAGGTCGTTGAGTTTCATACTCAATTTGTATTTGTGGCGGCTCATTCGTTGGTGCGGTAAGTTTTGGGTTTTTTGTGGAACAATAGTATATATCGTCCGTACAACCGTCTAACGATACTGTATCTTCGAGGTAAGAGCCAAAATAGCTTGACGAGGGATGTGATGCGAGCATATTTGCATCATTTTCGAGAGCAGCGTATTTCCTTAACCAGGATATATTTTCCCCCAATTCACATAATTTCTTCTGTAAACGAATATTTGCGTAATGTTGTGACATTGTGTGAAACTGTGGTGCATCTGATGATGTTGATAAGGAGCAACACGAATTGGCATTAGTGGGATTGTTTGACGACACAGAGCAAACTTCGCTTCGTGTCTTCGAACTTGCGCAAGCGTAATGCTTGGCAGAAATCTTGCTGGGATTAGCGGTATATATATTAACGTCTTCGGATGAAATTGCTGCTGTTTTTTGCTTGTATTGTGTGTTAGATACAAGACGCTTCCTTCGGTTCAGTTCATAATCGGTATCAGTTGATGAAGTATCGAGTTCGAACAATGTTTTCTCGCCAGTGGCAGTAGCTCTAAAAATTGAAATTTGTCTCCTCGAAATGGGATTTATATTCTGATCGCGTTCATTTATGTCAACCGGCAAGTGGAAGGAATGCTCTGAAGAATAATGCGATTCGAGATTTGTTGACATACTATTGCCGGTTGACAGTTCGTCATCAGATAGAGGTGACATTTCGGTTAGCTCTGTTGCTATTAACTCATTTGATCCATCACTGTATTTTGTTACTGAAGCCGCGTTACACTGTGTTTGGAAAATTTTATTATACTGCCATTGAGCGCCAGGAATACTCGGTGCAAATGCAGTTTGGTCACCTAAAGACAGTGAATGCCTCCTATTAGTGTTACTTTTCCGATCAATTTCGTTCAATTTCTTACGCTCAAGCCTGAAAAAGATAGCTTTTCGAAGATTTCGTGGCCCCGGATATGTGCACTGATATTGACGTTCTTGGTGCATATCTGTTGAAATGCTGTCGCTACCGTCTTGAAGAGAAAGAGACGCGTCACTGATATTCTTGCATTGATCAAATCTGGTTAATGATTTATTTCGCTCATATTTAAACGGTACTCGAGTAAGCTCGCTTGATTTTGAGGATTCGTTAGTTTCGAATGATGTAAATTGCTGCGTTCTGTTTTGAACTGTTGAGTCGTATTTTAGTGGTGTTGACGTGGAGCGTCGAGGACACAAATGTGTGCATTTTGCAGTAAATTTTATAACATTCCGTGTGTCGCAATTTTTTGATAGAACATCGATTTTTTGGTCGGACCCTTTAGTTCTAAAGGAACTGGGCGGAAATGGCATGACGTCAGTAATATGTTCGTCTTCAATGCCGCTGTAATTAGGTTTCGATGATACCAGATAGCGTCCATATGCAAGACTGTATCTGCTGTAGCTAGTTGGTATTCGATGTAGTGTCTTTGTAGTAGCTGCTGTGCTGATCTCTTCAAGGTCTTCAGCCTATAATACTAAGTTGAAGTATTATAGTACCGAGAAGAGGTGGAGTTGGTTGTGTGGTAGAATGGAGCTGTTAATTGCAATGGTTCACTTTACTGGGTTTACCTAAAATCTCAGTGACTCCATTTCAGGTTTGACAACAGTGAATTGAAATAACAGTGGCATCATGGCTTGCTCAGCAAATATATATTTAATGAAATCTAAAATGATTTGTGCATGAAGTTTATGTATGTTATGTTTTTGTTGTTTAAACATATGTATATATTTATATTATGTATATATATCAAATATGTATAGGTATATCAGATAAGTATATAAGTAAGTCTTAGTTATATGTTCGGACAAGCTAATTACAGAAAGGGATACCGCATAGTTTGTTGTACCGTTTCGCTCTAAGTTTTTCTTGATATTTTCTGATGGCACCTTCATGTCGCAAGCATTTTCAGCCTAAGACGTCCTCAAAACAGATTAAACCTGAGGCAACTTCGTCGTCATCTGACTCATCTGATTCTTGTAAAATAGGTAAATCAGATTTGGAGTTCCCGTCAAATCATGAACATTGGAATTTTTGCGCAAGCTTAAAAAGGTGTGTTGAAAAATGCTTTAAAGTTGGAAAATCATATAAAGATCGAGGTGCAAAGATGCCTTCGCTGGTTATGGTATGCAGGCATGTTCTTCATCCGGTGCCGGTTCATCGAATGTTTCACCTGGTGTTAGCTCGGTACAGCCTTTTCGTGGTGGCCGAGCGTTGGAGCGCGCCAGTGCTTGGCAACGTTTCTTTGGCTACCGCAGGATGCCAACAGAAAGGGATAAATGTTTCCTCGGCGGTGAATCGGGCCATTTCGTCAGTTGCTGTCCCAGGAATTCTGTGCCTCAACGTGAAACAGCTGTCCCCACCGCCTGAAATCCGGCATGACACTGATCGTTTGTCACTCAGCGTGGATGGAGCCTAGTTACTGCAAAGTGAGTTCACAGTTCGTATTCCAGAACATTCTGCTTTGAGCAGAGTTAACGGGGTTAAGGGTCGCTTGGGTCGCGCGCATTCTTTTTGGTGTAAACATGCTTTCAATCCTCTGGTGCGGTCTACTATTTGCAAGGGTTACGTGTTGCCATTTGTTGGAAATGTTCCCACATTTAGGCTTCGCAACAATAAATCGGCTTTTCAGAATCATAATTTTGTCTCACTGGAGCTTGCTGTTCTCTTGGAGAGAGGTATCCTTCGTAGAATATGTCAGGGGGAATTAGTTTATTGTGTTAGTCCTCTGTCTGTCGCCAGCAGTAGCTTAAAATTGCGTTTAATTTTAGAACAAGTTCTTTTTAAAACAAGTAGATCGCAAAGTTTAAATTCAGTTTGGAAGGTATTGATAATGTTCTTAGTTTTTTTCGCAAAGGTTGTTATCTCGCCATATTGGATCTAAAGTCTGGATACTACCACGTGGATATTGCTGTTCCTTTCCAGAAGTATCTTGGGATTAGTGGGCGTGTGGATGGTGTCTCTTATGACTATGTATTTACTTCGTTGCCTTTTGGTATTTCCTCCGCACCATATATTTTTAACAAGATCATGCGCACTTTTACTTTGAAATGGCGCAGTATCGGTGTTGCTTGTTTGTGGTTTTTTGATGATTGTTTTTTGACTGCACCGTCCATGGAAATTTTGTTTTTGCACACAAAACTAGTTTTGGAGGATCTAAAAGCATCAGGATTTGTCGTTAATACAGAAAAATCTGAATTATCCGGTGTTCAGCGTTTAACTTTTTTAGGTATCATCTCGGATGCGGGCAAGTTCTGCGTGGCTCTGCCGGAGACAAAGCAATAAACAATATTGAACCTTGCGCGTGAGGACTCCACGGCTTCCGCGGTTCCCGTTCGTTATTTGCTGAGATTCGCGGGTTCTATTACGTCGGGCATGCTATTTTTTGGTAACCTAGCTTTTATGCGAACCAGGAGAATTTATGCTGCTGTGGCGGCTGCAAATCATTTGGGTGGTTTGGTCCCTATCTTGAATAAGTTGCAGATAGATGCCATATTTTGGTTAAATGGTTTATCTTCTATTTCAGAGCGTATTTTAGAACCCTCTTCAGACACTGTTTATAAAGTGCGTTCGGAGTGCAACCGTGCATGCCGTGGTTCTCTTTCGAACCGGGGGTTCGAATCTGGTTACTCAATTGCGTTTCTCTTCGCACGAAACCGCACTTAGTTCGACGTCACGTGAAATTTTAGCAGCACTTTGGGGTCTGCAGGTTTTTTGCAATGTTTTGCAGGGCAAAAGGGTGATTTTGGAAAGCTGATAATCAAGCTGCGTCGGTGATACTCACTTCAGATAGTATGAAGGAAAGTTTGCATGATTTGGCTTTGGAATTTTCAGATGTTTCCGCCAGGTTCGGGGTTACGGTTATGGTCGGTTGGTTTCTGCGGAACCAAAATAGGTTGGCGGATTATTATTCTAAATTTTCTGATTCTCACGACTGGTATATTAAACGAGCTTTTTTCCGGGCATTAGATAAACGTTTTGGCCCGTTTACGATTGAGCTCTTTGCGACCAACGAAACTGCGCAACTTTCCCGTTTTTTCTCGAAATTTTATTCGTCTGGCTCATTAGGTATGGATGTTTTAGAGCAAGCCTGGAGTTCGAAAGTGGCTTGGGTTGTTCCTCCACCTCGTCTAGTTCTTCGAGTATTGCAGAAATTCATTGAGAACGGTCATAAAATGCTTAATTGTTCGTTTTTGACCTTCAGCCGTCTTTTTTCTCTTCTAACCAATCTCAATTATTTTGCTAAGTTTGTTCACGTATCGTTTATTGCGCGCAATGCTTTGCGAGTTATCGTGCCTGCTTCTAACCCCAATTTATTTTTTCTCAAAATGCGGAAGCGTTAAAATTACTTGTTTGCTACTGTGTCAAGGGTGATCAATAGGGTCTCGGTCTTCGTTGGTCTTCTTTCTTTGTCTTATATGTCTCGCTGGTTCTTGCATATAACGTGATTTATCCCGGAGTGTAACGTAGGGATACGTCTTAGTTATATGTTCGGACAAGCTAATTACAGAAAGGGATATGATTATGCAAATTAGGTAACACCGATAGTGTTACGTATTCGATTGTAAAATCACTTACACTGTGTCCGTTTGCTGACAGGTCTGTTTAGCGCATAGTTTGTTGTACCGTTTCGCTCCTACCCTACCCCCCTCGTTCTTATGCACGTTCTGTTTATGTCTTGTTTTTTTAGCTTTTATATGTCGTTTTTCTTTGGTATGAGACGTTGGTTTCAGAACAGATCCATGCTATGGATCGCGATTCATTCGTGGATGCCATGCTTGCTTCTATTTCTGTCAATTCAACGAGACTGTACGTTCAGTATTGTGTCCAGTTCAGGCAATGGTCGCTCCGTATTTGCGCTAACAATTTTCCTTTTCCCGTGGACCCTTTCGTGTGGTACTTTTCCTATGCCGGAAGTTTGATTCTTTAACTTCGGCAAATTCTATAGATGCAATTGCGGCCCCTTTAGGGTGGGTTAATTCTTTTATGGGTAAAGGTTTAAATTTAATGTCTGATAAGGTATGTGTTAATGGTATTAAAAGAAGACTAGCAAGACCCGTCAAAGAGAAGTCGCCTTTGACGGTAGAGTTGGTAACCTACATAGTTCGCAAAAATATTTTGCCTTCCGCCACTTTATCAAATTGGCGAACTGCGATTTAATGTCTTTTAAGTTATCTTGGTTTTATGCGGGTCAGTGAAGTACAGTCTTTATATTTTGCGGATGTTACAGTTTTTCCGGATCATTTGAAACTTCTTATTAAAAGTAGTAAAAACGATCAGCTTCGTAAAGGAAATACTGTCATATTTGTGACATCTGGCGATGATGTTTGTTCAAACAAGGTATTTCGTCGTTATAAAGCGGTAGTATCTTCTCATTGGTCTGACATTTCTAGTTTAAATGTTTTGTTTACGTTGCGGCACAATTCTGTTTTCAAGTCATTGCGTCCAACCATGAAGTCGCTTTCTTATGATTGTGCGAATAAAATTCTTAAATCTGCTGTTAGTGCCTGCAATCTCGGTCCTGCTATGTTTCACACCCATAGTCTTAGGGCCAGCGCTGCAACGTCTGCAGCCGCTAAGGGGTTATCCGACCGATTAATTAGATTACCGGGTCGTTGGTCGGGTAATGCTGCCAAAGACCGCTATATAGAAGATTCGCTTGATTCTCGTATTGCTTTTTCGCGAGCATTGTTGTGAATAATTTTTTGGAAAATATTTCATTTCTTTTCAGATTGGTTTTCTTTTCGCGTGGCTGGTGACGATAAGACTCGCAAATTGGAACAGAAGCCTTGATTATGGCATCAGTAGTGTAAATCGGGCATTGTTTAATATATATGTGGGCTGTTATGGTTTCAGACCTGAAGTCAGCTTGGTTTGGAAATATAGCGTGTTCTAAATTTACTTAGAGAGCAGGATATCGATTATCAGATTGCCCAGAATACACAACTATCGTCCAAAAATTTTGCCTACTAACGTTTACCTAAGTAATAATGTAAAAATTCTCGGATTTAGAATGTCTATTGCAAAACAGTGCATTGTGCTTCACAGACATAACAGATATATATATATACAACTGTCCTTAATGGTGAAACAATGTCGAAGAGATTTCTCTGGAAACTTGGCCATTACAAATAAAGTGGACACGCTGAACAGAAATTTGTTGTCATCATTTTCTATAATTTAACTCAGCACCAAACCTGCCTAGGTGCGGCAATTTCAGGACAAAATGTACAAAATTTCTGCGCTGGAATCAATCGTTGGAACGTTCAAACTCAAATTTAATATAACGCACAACAATTGCACTGTTTCGTCATAAAATTTATGACGTTTTGCTAAATCAAAGAAACTGATCACAGCTAACGGTCGCCAGCCGTGCCACGGTTGCATTGTTCGTTGTGTTTTCCAAACATGGAAAAAGGCTTACAGTTTGCTACAGGTTCAAAGACAGTGTTGCTGATGCTGATCCTCAGTCGTATATATCTCTCAATTTCCGTACTCGGATTGTGAAGCAGATTAAATCGTAAGGTACTGTCGAAAACTTAGTAACGAGAATCTTGGAGCAGTTTAGCGTCCCAGCCAGCACTGGTAAGAACATAAACACTACTGAGTTATCGTCCAACTGTGCAGTTTATCGAGGCATAACGTCTTGCAGTAGTCCTCGCAAATCCAATTTTTTAATTATTGTATGGATAAACGACAGTATAGAAATTTTTACCTGTTAGTGCAAATTCTAGAGAATCTGGCGATCAGAAATAGCAAACCGAAGCTCAGTTATAAATGTGTAAGCCCACTTCTGGTGCGTATACCATGGCTGCACTTTTGTCAAATCCACTAAGAAATCGTGCAAAAATTCACAGTTAGATTTATGCTGCAATCGGTGTTTTCAGTTTAGCGAACGCAAACATTGGTTCGGTTTTGTACGAACGTAACTTTAACGTAGATATGCCGAATTCACACACTTGTTCGCTTCATCGAATGGCATACCGAATCGCATTGCAGTTTTCGCGGTCTATGAGTACATAAAAGCCATACATGGTGACACCCCCTGCAGCACAGGCCCCTTGACTGGTAGTGCAACCCGTCGCGCCGCCGTAAGCGCTGAACCCATAGGGACGAACGCGCCGCATCCCCACGTCCCCGCGAGCATTCGGGTACACCCTGGGGCCCCGGACATTGAGGATGTATGATAATACGGGTCTTTACAGTTAGCTCCCCCACCCCGAAATTTTTCAATTTTGAATATACTCGCGTAATTTTAGTACGATTCGACTCAGCTCGAGGAACTGGCTCGGAAAATAACCATTTCGCACATTTTATGACATTTTTCCGATTTTTGGATCACGGTACCGGAAGTTTAAAAATATTCTCGACAAAATTGTATTTTTATAATTATTTCATTCGAATCGCAATGACGTGCTGAGTCGAATGGTGGCAAAATCAGCCCAATTTCATTTATGGCTTAAGGAGTTATTTTCGTTTATGTGAAATCCTAGCATGATTGGGCTAATTCTACCTTGATTCGACTCAGCTGATCAATACAGTTCCAATGATATATAAAATTACGCATTTGTCGCGAAAATATTTGTTCGTAAATTTTGGGCACCACAAGGGATCCGAAAAAAATGTCATAAAAATGGTCAATGTTTAAATTTTCTGAAATAGCTTCTCGATCTGAATCAAATGCTACAAAAATTATTAGGGTATCTTCAAAATAGAGTTATTTTGCGATTTCACGCTTTCAAGTGTTGGCGGCCATTAAATAGCGGAGCAAATCATAAAATAGTGACCTCAGGCACACTATATGTTGATTTAACGCAAATCGTGTCCGCCTACATAACATAAGATAAAGTTCTGATTTGTGAGCTCTCATCGGCTTTGAGATCGTGAACTGATGTAAGGAACAATCCTGGTGTACTCACCGATATTGAGCCTACGCATAAAGTCAGCTTATTTAAAACCCTGATACTGTTCTCTAACTAACTGTTTGAATATTTGACGTAAAATTTGCTTTCTTTATAAAAACATATGATCGTGATACCTTGCTTACGATTTTATGGTCATGCATTTTAAATTATTGGTATGCGAAATGTAAAAGTCCTCACTGGCGACAAAAATGCATTTGCTAGGATCAAACGGGTGGATTTATTAATTTAAACAATTGCTGATTTTACAATTTTCTTGCAGGTAATTGTAGTCAGAAAAAGGTGTTTATACGTATATTTGCACATAGAGATTTTGAGAAACCAGCAAACCATTCCTAGCTGGCTTTCAGTATCCAAGATATATTTTCCTGATATATTTTGTTCTGTAAAATTATTGCCTAAACATTACAGTTGTAATAATTTTGCGAGACGCGTACAGTCTTAATTTTTCGTGCAAACTTATGCAATTGGATGCCTATATTTTGCAAACAGCGACCAAGAAATAATCTTTCGCGTATATATTGTGAAAGCATACCTCAAATATTGAAAGCTGGCATAAAAGCAGCTAATTTTCCTGCTGGTAATACGTAATAATGTATAATATTTGAAGCTAACATTGAAGTTATAATGGATATTTGCACATAGTATTAACTAGGACTCTGTGATACCGCGTACGCCTCAAAACCATATCTATGCGTTAAAAATTGTGTGCCATAATATGTTGTCTCTCAAATCGTATTAAAATCATTAGCATTCATTAGCAAACATAACTCTCATATTGCACCGGAGCAAGCAATAAGCATATTGTGAGCGGCATCACAGTCGCACTGTTTATACCCATACGGAGTCCGTCAAAATATTTCAATAAAATATTTTCAACTCACCTTAGACATATCGATAGTTGACTAACGGTGTCCGGATATTACTAATGTCCTAATGCGCCGTTCACAGGATAATGCGTACGCCGACTGGAAAATTTGTGTTACAAACGATCGATCGTCCGTATATTAGGTTATAGGCGACAAGGCGTTTATAAATTTGGCTACGGACGACTCGTCGTTCGTAACAAATATTACAAACGACGAGCTGTTTGTAATATTTGTTATGGACGATCAGTCGTTTATTATATTCGATATAGGCTATAGATCGTTTGTAACAAATGTTATAAACGACCGATCGTCCATAACAAATGTTACAAACGACGAACTGTTTGTAATATTTGTTATGGACGACCAGTCGTTTATAATATTTGTTTAACCGATGGCTCAAAATATTGCTGTTTGTGCGAAATAGTGCCTTGCGGCTAAATTTGATCTCTTAAATCTATAACTCATCCTATTTTTACCATAAATAATTCGCAAACCGCCGCTAAAATTGAGGAACATTTTCTGTTTAAAACATATCTATGTACATACATTGTATTTGCAGTTAAGTGTATAAATGCTGTGGAATAAGTAAACTTAATAAATTTTGTTAGCTAGCATTCAATTTTGATATATTGAATGCTGGTCGCAAATGCAGAAAATACCAACAATATTAAAACTGACGGCGTGGTCTGTATGCCTCAATTTTGTCAAGTTTGTCCAGTTTATATAAAATTCTGCATGATTTATGGCTCCGGGCTTCAACTTAATTATGTAGTGAGCTGTAATTGCAGCAAATTAGAGCGAAAATTTAAGCTGTCCCGTGCGACTAACGTTATCAAATTTTTACGAAGTAAAACTTAAAGAAGTTTTACAGTGAGTTGTAACCTTAAAGAAGTTTGCGTCTCCGTGGTGAACAGGCTGTGCTCCAGACTCTCGATGTATAACGCTTTAATTAGCTTAATTGGTTTCTGCTTCTGCCAAGCAAACAATCGTGTGGGTGTGACATGCATCGCGTTAAAGCAACTTGATACAAATTTGATTTTAAGACAAATTTGAACAGCAAGTAGGAAGTCCGTAAACATATATACGATTCTAAAGCGAAATTTGAAACCAAATATATATAAATTAACATTTATTATATGTATATCTTTAAATTGTACAATTTACAAAACACCCCCCCCCCCACCAACAAAAACCAAAACAAAACAAAAAAACAAAAAAAAAAAAAAAAAAAAAAACCCAATTATACTATAATGAATTTTATATTTATAATAAATATATATTATATATACTTGTATATTTAAAATTAAAAAAATTAAAACGCGAAAGGAAATATATATATTTGAGTTTAGAGTGGTTGTCATTTATTGTCCGACAGCAGTTGTAGCAAATTTGCAGCTATAGTTAGTGTTGCGATGTGTGTCCCAAACACCGAAATCGCAGAATTGTAAAATTTAACGCAACCAATATAATGTGTTTTAACATATTTCCTACAGTAAGTAGCTGAAATTTGACTCTTGGTAAGATCAGATTAGGAATAGCTATAAATTCCGAATGAGCTTATTACATTATCTCAAATTTTTTCGTGACCGACATACACAAATTCCCAATATTGCAAAGACACAATGTAATACGGTGAACATGTATTATACTGGAATTCAGGGCAAATTCATGAAGCGTTTAATATATTTTATATATTTAATATAATCTTATATTTTACCAAATCTGCTAGAGACATCCGTATTAACGACGAAATATGGTATTTTCTATATATTTTTTCATAAATTGCAAGTAACGCTATTTTTTTGCTGAAAAGCTCTTGTCACCGAAAATAATAGTCGTTCGCTCGCAATTCGGTTTCGTGTCGTCTCATTAAAAATATTAAATTTATTAGTTCGAACTCTCGGGCGAGCCGATAGCTGGAGACTCGCTCAGTACAGATGCAACCGGTCATCATTTCTGACGCGTACTGTAACGTTATGTCTGTAACGTGGCGAGTTCTGTAATGTCTAGTGCCTGAAGAAAAATGCATTCTGTTCCATTCGCGATATTGCCCAGATTCTAGGCTTCGATGGATTTTATAATGTTACACACAGATTGGTACAGTATGTCTGATGTACAGTAGTCGCCACTGATGATCGTTGCTCGCTCGCGACTTGTTCGTAGAATTTTATGGTTAATTTTTTGATCGCACGCTCGCTGATTGCTCGTTGCTCGCTCGGTTTGTAAGACGACGGTGTATTGCGCCGAGTTCTGAAATGTCTAGTGACCGAAAAGAAATGCATGCTGTTCCGTTCTCGATGTAATAATTCTAAGTATTAGCCTAGTCATCACATCTTTTACACATAACATTGCACTATGCGACAGGGACCCGTAAAAGTGAACAATTGTTTTTAAGATTTTAGCGTTTTTTCAAAGTTGTCGTAGGCAAATTTCAAGAGATTCCATGTTCTTTTCAATACGGATGGGCAACAAATAATGGTTTCTGTGAGTTTTAAAATATGCTGACTGTTTACGGTGCCCATAATTGCTTCTGACGAACTTTAACGGGGGCTGAGAAAGCTGAGTTCAGGTTGCATTATTTCGCGAGACTGTCGTGGATATCATAGCAAACATTAGCGCCGGACAGCTGCACGTAGTCAATCACACACAAGAGCAATATTAAAATATTATAAACTTGGAAACACTGTGCTATGGTTTGCTACATTCTGTCATTTTGTGAAAACAAGAGTGTCTATGTGCACGTTGTTTTCTTTAATCGATACAACACATACATATTTTGTGCTTGTACATTTCAGACATAGAAAATGAGTGACACGTTTTTCCTCTATTCTAGTTTTGGCGATGCGTATAATTTTGGCATTGTATATATCTAATTGCTCGATGACCTCTTAACAACACCGGCGCGCAGCAATCAAAATGCGCAACTACGATGCAAAATCATAAAATTTTAAATTTTATCGACACTAGAAATGTTGTAGGCACAATAGCTGCACTGAAAGAGAATCCTCAGAAAGTAGATTGCATTGAAAACTACGACTCTAGCATATATTTAACACTTTATATATGATTTTCTGACTAAATTTTATCTTGCGGTACTCATAAACCTGAAACACAACGATAAGGCTGTAATATTGTAGGCAAACCAAAGTAGAGGGTTGTCAGCTGTGAAAAGCAATAATCGATTAGTTTGGGACGGCATAGCTTATACAGCTTTAGCGTCAACCGACGGAGCGTCAACTGATCCTCGATTGACAGTAAAGCGGCGATCACGTGACGGTCCTGTTTTTAGAGGACGTCTTATCGGATGTCTTCTGCTCTTAATGCTTTCTATAATATATTGCTCTTTGAAGCTTTACTTTCGTATTTCTACATGGTATTCCAATGTTTACTATCGAGACACATACTGAATCGAGCTCCTGCATGATTCATTTAAGTATGCGATTGTTATATTGCCGTCAATTTATATTTTGTTTTCCTTGATGTTGCTTTGTAATTTTGGATCGGAGTTTCAGTGTTATATAGTTTAAGCATGAAATTTCTGAAACGCAGTGCGCGAAAAGAACCGCTATTACCGCTACATTGGGAAAAGGATTGTGACTGGTTAGGCAATCAACTTCTCTGCAATATGTGGATACAGTGTACCGCTGGTGTGATATTTATATAACATTTACATTATTGTTCGTTTAAACATTCAGCGTGGAACATCTGTAACAGCATACATTGTGACGCGATGCGCTAAACCAAGTTAGTCACGAGTGGTGCCAGTCTGCATGTGCGTTATTATTCGCTCGTTTGCGAAGTTACTCAATGAGCTGAGATAGCGTCTTGTGTTAGACGTTTATCCACTGGCTGACCAAAATCTCGCTTTATAAATTAATACAATCGCTGTCAATTTTACTATGATAAGCTGTATCACCTAATCCATTGGTTGTTAACTTTAAAATTGTGATTGTTTAAAGATAAGGTCACCTCGTCGTTTGTAATATTTGTTTATGGAGGATAGATCGTTTATAACTTTTGTTATAAACAATCGATCGTCCATAAACAAATATTACAAACACCTTGTCGCTTGTAATATTTGCTGTGGACGATCGGTCGTTTATAACAAATGTTATAAACGATCGATCGTCTATAGCAAATATTACAAACAATTCGTCGTTTGTAATAATTGTTACGGACGACGAATCGTCTGTAACCAAATATATAGACGCCTTATAGACTATAACCTGATATACGGACGATCGATCGTTTGTAACAAGGTACAGACAACGCATCGTTTGTAACACAAATTTTCCAGTCGCCGTACGCATTATTTTGTGAACGGCGCATAACTCTTTGAAGTCGGTAGTTGTCGTTGTCAACAAAAGCGGCAGCTGCACACCATGTTTGCAATTTTAGATGTAAATTACGGCGGTTGTAACACTATTTTTGCGATTTGACTGACGGTGTCCGGATATTACTAACGTTCTAACTCTTTGATTGTGTCCAAAGAGATAAACGAGCAGCTGATTCCGAACCTGATCAATTTACGTTGAAGTGGCTACGCATGTGCACTGATTAAGTAAATCGAAGGGTGTACAGCACTTCGCTGAAGAGTATGATACTCCTCAGCTTAAGTACATCCAGCGTAAACGTATGTTGCGGTTCGCGCTACCCGCTGCTTTTCATGGGACACAGCTAAAGTCCCTTTGCGTTACATGAAAGTACTAATGTCCTCCATGATTTTGTGGGAGGGGGAAACTATATTGATAAATCTTGATGCGCCATTCGTCCCAGCTCCCTTAACACGCAGAGGACGAGAAATGAACTGTCTCCAAAAATGCAGGAGACAGCGGAAAATGCACCGCGATATTTTTTATTTAACAGTACATAAGATTGCCACACTGCTCTTGTTAAGTAAAATATGTGTTCTTGACCAAAGTAATCGCACAGATTATTTTTAATTGAAAGTCGTTGGTAATTTTTACACAAAAGGATATGTGAGGTTTTGTTGAGGTAATATATATATATAAATGATTAAATATAATCCAAAGAAATATGGAAATGTATAATAGTCTGGTTCCATAACTAACCTGGTAATCGTCGTGTGATGTAATTCGACTGTTGTATATTGATGACTTATCGTGCCGAGGTGTCCCGTCACATAGTAACTGATATTGTTCATCTGTGTGCTTCGATGGTTGACCAAATTGTTGCAATTTGTTGCAAAATTTTGATAAATTAAAATTAGTGTGCGAACGTTTGTAGCCATAACTCTTCTGGATTTCAGGTTGTAAAGTTGGTGTTGATATAGTTCCTCTGAGTGTGCGATGTCCGCCACTTTCCAATTTTTGCAGTTGATTATGATTGTCACAGAAAATTTGTTTGCTGTTCTTAAGCGACGCTTCAATATTTAATGGTATCATTTTCGTTGTGCTATTTTCAAAACTCAATAATGTGGGGTTTTTAAGGCTACAGGGATTATCTCCATCTGCAATATTTAAGTCATTTATGATTTTGCTACTGTTTCTAATTTTCGGCTCTGATTTTTGTTGCCATGTTTTCGAACCACAATTATATTCGGACATCATCTTAATTTTATCGGGGATGCTCTCAGTTGTTTGTGTAGCGCAGAATTGGTTGTTCGATGTTGAATGATGCAGTGACGCTTTTATATCTTTGACTGAATTATCAGCTTCATCATCGTTACCGCATTCATTGCTGTTGATCTGAGCGTGCTTTTCAGGCAAATCAGGACCGGGCATTACTGTCAGATTATTGGCACTGGATTCATTTTTGTCAACGCCCAACATAACGCCCATTTGAGCCATATGTAAATTAGTTGCCATCAGTGCGCAAACACGACGCTGTCTAGCGACACCTTTAGCTTCAAGTGTTTGAGCAACGTGATGTATGCCACGATACAGTATAACTATAGCAAATAGTACTGTCCAGTAGTAAAACAAATACAGCGACATGTTAACATAAGGATTTTGTAGGAATGGCACGTAGCACTCAAGTGTTCTCTCGACTTGTGATTCTTGTCCGGTAAATGCTTCCCAGCCGAGAATTGTAGTGCAAAATAAAACCAATGGTACAGCCCAGCTAATCGCAATTGCTGCTTGAACTTTGTGAATATTCAACCATTGCCGATATTTTCCTGGATGACATACTGAGCAGTAACGATCGATTGTTATGAGCAATACTGTCAAGATTGATACTAAGCAAATGCTATAGTCCATACATAGCCAAAATTCACAAAATGCTCTACCCAATACCCATGTTTGACCATACATAACGTATACGGTGAGTATTGGAAATCCTTCGATCCCAATAATCAGATCAGAAACTGCGAGCGATAATATAAAATAATTACTGGGCTGACGAATGCTACGTTCCACATAGTATGCTGTTAAAACTAAAAGGTTGCCTAAAATTGTTGCTAGCGACGCAATCGACATTATTATCCAAAGAAACACAGTAGTCCAAAGTGGATATGCTAATTCCACAGGTGCTTTAGTTGCAGCTCGACTAATCGTTGTGGTCATAAATACAGGAATTGTTGTTGGTGCATTCTTTGAGTGATTTAAAACACTGAACTCGTTTGGGGTAATCATAATGCGGCTACCGAAAGTATTTAAATTATTTATAATTTAAATGTGCCTATAAGCAATATGATCAGAGTTTTATCCATACGGTATTAAGATAGCTTCAGATCGCTGCATTAAGATAAATTGAGCTGAGTTTAGCAATGAACCTAGAAAAATTAACACTGTTATCAAAATTCGACTATATATTGCAAATTTTGCTAAAAGTAGTTCTTCTAATTTTGCTAGAGTCAATCGAGTTCTACTATTGCAAAATAATTATACGAAATGTTATGTTTTGAAAGTCACTATATTTGCAATAAGTACGATAACAGCGCTGTGTCAAATTTTGTGTTACAATTTGTTGTTAAATACAGACTAAGTCAGGCTATAAAACTTCGACTGAGCGAAAGTTACCTGCGGAATTAAACTTTGAGCCACGCTCAGCAGCACTTTGAGCAACACTGAGCGAAATACCTAAATTTGCTGCGGGCTAAAACTTGAATCTAAAGTTGGATTTAAAAATTTTAAAGTTTACACTAAGAATAGAAATTTTTAAAAGTTGAAGACGGTCGCAGTTTCTTGATAGAGAGTGTGAAGATATAGCATTGAGTTTTATATAATGTACACTGAGCCACAATTTCATTACGTGACCCATTTCTTAACATTTCCTAACATACACACTATCGCACTCGTTTAAACTCGTCAAAGCCGTGCATATAAACCTCTGCATATACGACAAGCCATGCTGCAGCTATTGTTTAGGCTAAATGGCTATAATATATTTACGTACTGCAAATCAAATATAAAATTTTTAATTGACATATAGGAATTAAGGTTGAATTCAGCGATATTGCTACATTTAGCTTAATCATATTAGAAAAACTATAAACATATAATTCATTGTTGACGGAAACAAAGCACTTTAGCTTTTAGAGAATTTGCTTTGGAAAGACAACATATTTTTGTGAATAAAAATTACATTAGCTGGCGTCTTAAGTAAGTGATTTTTTATTGTTCTTTCTCTTCACAGACTAGCAAGTCATGTTGTTGTTCTACTCAGATATCAAGCACGTAATGAAATATTTTATAGTATTGATTAGAAACGACATCGAGCAGAAAATACGTTATCCCCAGTTTGCCATTATATACATACATACATAAGCCAAAGCATACTGAAATGTTTATGAAGCCAAGTCACGCGATTAATTCATCTGGCATCACTATTTCTAACTCATTCGAGCAATTCGTTTTTGTCACAGCTGCTTTATGCCGCGCCGTTGATGGTTTATGCCATCCAAGTGGTATAGTTTTATGTTTGCGCTGTATTATGGCTGCAATAAAACAATCACGTTCGTCGTAAATATATTTTAATATTTTACTATAATAAATACATATAAACTTTGTTGCGAAATTATTTACTTATTAGAAGTAACGCCATCTGAATTTACCTTTTCGAAAGTGTGCTGTTTAGAGATCTTAACCGAATCACAATGAATTAATCCATTTTGTAAAGTGAATATTTGAACAATTTTGCTGTAAACTTAATCGTGTCTTGGAGCATTCTACAAATGTACCTAACTGTGCATAGAATTAGCTTGTACTGAATACAAGCTAAATACGTCAAGTACATGGTCATAATTACCATTATTAATGAATCTTAATCAAGGCAAGAAGACTTACGATACTTCCCATAGTAAACGGATGCTAGAAAACGTATTGAGTTTGTTGGAAGGTGTAAAGGAACAATTTGCTGTCGACATGTATGTGTGATTGCTATTAGCAAGAGTCGGTAGTATAGTACACTATCACTAAAAGCATAACACTCTTCAAATTTCCAATATTATCGCTCGCCGTCGTTTTCGGTTTTTACCCTATAGCTTTATTTTTCGCGTGATGGGTCACAAACATGACTAATCTGGCCATGTTCTTGGACCCCCACCATGTTTTTGCAGCACCAAATTTTTCAAGTGACCCAACAGTTGCATTCAGTTCTGGGACGAATAACAAAGGTGAATGCGAGTTCTAGCGCGTTACATCGGACATGTGAACCTTATAATTTTAATATGATTTACAAGTACGAATTTATTGTTTCCGATCGTTAAATTGCTCTTATACTAATTACAAAATTCAAATTGCACAAGACTTCGCTATGTCAACAAACATGTCACGTTTAACAATCACTAACCATCAGCACCAAAATACTTAATGACAAACCAAGCAATCCAGCACCGACAAACGACTTTCTTCTATACAGCCAAGCCGTCTTACGCTGACAAATAAGATTAAAACTGCTTTTGATCTCTAGGGAAATGAACATTGCATCGAGTGTAAATAATTAGGCGGCGACGACTGCTTTGAACATGGCTTTGACGAGTCTTTTGTGGTCGCTGGATACACTTTGAATGCATCGGTATTTAGAAAAATGACACTGATCGCTACGAAAACCATATACTTATGGTATGCTCAATTTGCAAGATTTTTGCGCGTAATCATCGTCTCAACCATCCAAATAACAACGCAGGTAATGTTGCCATTACCCGAAATAATAGCCGCCTGGGCAAAATCTAAGCGCAAATATCGTCGTTGTCTGATGCCATTGAAAAACTAGCCACTACAACTGCAGAATCAGCGACGACAAATGATAACCTAAAAATTATCACACTATTCCGCATGATAACGTAGAGTATCAAAAGTTGGGCAATATCTACAAAAACTTGTAGCTCAAAATACGGGTGGCCTCAAAATGGCCATCGCTAACGTCAAATCCCGATCACGAAAAATTAAGACGTCGAGGTTTCATTGTTATCAAAGGTGTGGTAGAAAATGGTCAAGACATCCCCGGAGCACGAAACATTTGCAAAAATTGACTCATCCACTAAAGTACAAGAAGTCTTTCGTATAAGTATTTACGGCAAGGTTTCAGATGTTCCAAACTTTCGGCTACTCAAGCTACATTTGTTAATTTCTGGCGCTGCACGGGGCTGCAAAATGCGCACAACATCAAACAGTATCTCTACCTGTCAAACATTTACCCGTGCTCGATAGTGAGTTGAAACAACAAGCAGCGCTTCCCAAAAAAGCTTTCAAATTAAATCTGGCAAATTGTAAAAATCGGGTAAACACATCCTGGTACGTTATAGAAAAGAAAAGCTGGTGACAATTAGCATCTGCAAGTGTGGTGACTGTGGACATTTAATAGGGGGCAGGCTGCTTGGCACACTTTTGTGTATACTGATGGCAATGTTGAAGTGAACCAGAGTCTTTCGTACAATTATATGACAGCACAGCAAATCTAAGAGGGGAGTAAATTTGCTTCCTTCTCATTCAAACTATATTATAAAATAACATTTTTTCAGTGCAAAAAGTTTAGTTAATAAACTTTTTCATCCCGAACATTTTCTTTCTGAGCTTTTTCATACTGTTGCTGTATGGGAAACCTGGTTCAATGAGGAGTTTTGCAATTCACTAATTAGCTGGGGCAACTGCTACATTCTTCGCAGACATAGATTAAACGATAGAGTTCTTGGCGTGGCAATCTTCATTAACAATGATATAAAACATTATGTGGTAAATTGCACGATAGATTGATTTGCAAATTCAGATATCATAGCTGTTGATACATTTATTCCCGCTAGAAACAGACTCATTTGTGTTTATAGACCACCCAATTCTGATAATACTATGTCGTGCTTGTCTAGCTTCTTGAGACATGTAGGCAACGTGCGAATCCAGCTTGTGGGCGATTTCAATCTGCTATACATCAGCTGGAACAAATATTACTGACCAAATAATATGCAAAGTAATATTTTTATAGACTGTGTACGGGATTAAGGTTGGCATCAGATGATGGTTTTTCCAACCCCAGGCAAAAATTACTTAGACCTTGTATTTGCAACTTTTCCGTTAAACGTTCCATAAGCACCGGAATAAGAATATTTTGCTGATCATGTGTCAAATTATTTTCATATTGTTGGATATATCAGTTCAATTGTGAATGCTGAGTATTCATACATATACAATTTTAGAAAAACTGATTTTGAATCGATGAACAAATATATTTTATCATATGATAGGAATTGTATTTTTGGGCTACATATACTATTGATGATAAAACGGAATGTATTTTTTGTGTATTAAATAACACTTGTGAAATGTTTGTTCTAAAACTTAAAAATTTTTTCCACAAAACGTTTTCATACTTATCCTTGATTTATTCTGAAACTTATTAAACAAAAAGCTAAGTTATGGAAAATAAGCAAACAATGCACCAATTACTAAGCTTACGACGAGCACAATGCAAAATGCAGTAAAGTTATAGCTCGCTGTAACATAAATCGAGAACGGCAAATTCTGAAAGTCGTAATAGAAACAAGTTTTAAATTGTAAAAAAGCCTATGCGCGAAATCTGGTGTAAGCACGCTTGTATCGAGAAATGGTGACTTTGTTACCGACGATTATTCGCCATCAAATATTTTAGCAGATGCGTTCGCATCAGTGTTCATCACTGACGATTGACATAAAGTTTACATAAACTTAAGTGGCATAACCAGACAAAGCAACGTTCCATGGGTAGCGTTTAACCCTCGTGTTCCCTCAAGTTGTTTATAAATGCATAGGTGCAATGAAATATAGACATATCCACTCTACAGTTAGCTACATACAATGATTATTTCCTTGATAACCAAAGGGATTCTTGTTGCTTTAAATTGGCCCATATTTTCGGGCAATCCTTTATCACTGAAATGTTACCTTTCATCTGGTTATGCGCTGATATAGTAGCCTTATACAAAAATAGAAACGCTTCTCAAACGTCGAATTATAGACTAATGTCATTGCTTTATAATTATTGTAAAATTACCGAGTGAATTATTAACTATTTTGTTTGTTACTAGCATAACAATAACGCAATTCGTGACGAACAACTTGGTTTCATATCAACAACAGTCAATGTGTACTCAGTTGTTTGAATGCGCTACTGACTGGTCAAATGCCATCGAGAGCACTATTACAGCAGACGTTTGCTTACATTGAGTTTTCGAAAGCCTTTGAGATGGTTTAACAGGTGAAGCTCATCCATCATATAGGCCGTATACAATAGGAATTACTGTATCTCTTATAAATTGCATCACTGCTCTCCTTAGAAATAGGAACTTTCGAGTCAAGTTGAATAACGTCTTTTCTGACTGTTATGTGACCGCTGGTTTTCCAAAGGGCAGTATCTTGGGGCAAACACGCTGTTTACGGTATCTTAGCGACCCGTGTTTTTGCCTCAACGAAGTTTGCTGTTAATTGTTTGTGGATGACGTTAAATTGTATGTTGCTTTGTTACATAATGAACATAATTTTGCTTGATAAACTTCAAAACGCACATTCTTTAGAAAATTGGGCATATAAGTGGTAACTGTTAATATGTGTTACAACATATACTATTCCAGATTTGGGAAATAAAAACCCGAATGTCGAATACTATGTACTAGTAAACAAAATTCGTGTCAGGTAAAACATTTAAGCACTTAGGTATTATGACAGCTTCAGCGCAGTGTAGTTTTGTGGTAATTGAAGCTTATCGAATTGTAAATACGTTATTTCGATGTTTTTCAATTGCGACGCAGATGCGCTACCGCGCTCATGTATATCGTATGTCCGTCCCATTAATTTTATAAATATATCGCATGTTGAGTATTGCAGTACAGTCTGGTCGCCGTACTACGTTTCAAATATGGACAAATTAGAAAAAGTGCAACGTTATGTTACAGGTAGGCTTTGTGCAAGGGCAGGGGTCCCTGCAATGCTGTAGTCTGAGAGGTTAGAATTTTTTAAGCTAGAACCGCTGGAACTTCGCCGGGTGAAGTGAAACCTCATCACGGTTTTTAAGTGTCTCTATGGAAATATATTGTTGTAATTTATTTGTGTTATCTCACAATATATACACTCACGGTCAGCACAGCAAGTTATTCAAACCCAAATTTCGTACAAATACAGCAAGACAAAGGTTTGCTGCACGAATCGGTGATGTATGGAATCACTGCCGCAATATGTAGAAGAAAACATGTGGTGTTAAGTTTCAGAGAGCGTAGGATGAAATCTATTTACGGCACGAAATAGAATCGAAACTTATGATCAGTTGTTAGAGGAATTTGCTCCCGTTCTGGTTTAAACTTACTATAAACAGACAGGGTAGTGAACATTTTCGGTTTCAATATTTTTTATTTGTACATAATTATCTAAATGTATTTCTGCTTTGTTTAGTAAACTTGTTGTTATAGAAATTGACATATACCCGTGTTGTTGGACCGCCAGACACTCCCGCCGGTTCTCGGCCACCAAATTCAGAGCTGTCATAGATTTTTGACATCCAAATTCAGACAACCAAGTTGCTGGGGCGAATATTATTGTTAAATTTTTTAAAATATTTTGGCGCGGCGGGACAAAGATGCTGCGGCCAGATCCCTCTGGAATGGTTCACATTAAAAAAATTTATTATGTTGATTACTAAAACCAAGGGATCGTGATGGTTTCTTTGGAAGTCATCATAAAGTCTTATTACAAATGAATGACCGCTCGTATATTAATTTCAAACTGCGAAGTTGTTACCACTCCAGAAATGCTTCGATTTCGTACAGTAAAAACGTATTCATAATAGACTCCAATTCCTGCCGCCGTTTTGAAGTATATAATTTGTTTTGGAACCAAATTAAATAATTTTATATTATTAGCATCATAAAACGGTTTTCAAAACCGAATTATTTGTTAGAAACTGGTAGTATAGTGGCGAAAGTTTGAGTAAATGAAAAGCAACGAGCTTTTGTTAACACCAACCTTTAATATTAAGATATCAAAAAATTCAGACTTTATTACAAAACCTGAAAATGTTCAAAGAATTTAATTAGTTTCAGACCACGGTTATTTGCAAACCAGTAGCTACTAACATAAAAGACAAGTTTATAGCCAACGAGACCAGATTTACCACGCTCCATTCGGTGTAAGCGATCGTAAAAAATGTTGATAATCATCGATGTAATCAGCGCTCAAAATCTGTTATTAAGGTTCATCGGAAACTGCTTTTATGAACTAGATTACCGCTAATGGCCGTGTATTTCTGTAGAATTTTGATACCATATGTATGTTTTTGTATTCAGCAAAGGATAAATAGTTAGCTTCATCTTGTATACGTTAGTATCAACTTGAGGACAAACAGTGTATATATAATATTCTCATTCTAAATTTTTAGAATTACTCAACTCCAAAAGTTTTTGAATAGGGCGTTGAGTTGACTGCTAACGTTTTATTACCGTTGGGTTTGACCTACACAAATAATAACTTTCGGCCCTGTTATTACGTAAATTCAAAGTTGTACATGCCCATGTACTCTTTTTCCATTGTACCCATAGACAAGAGTATGCGTCACCTAGATATCACATGTTGATTGAGGCAGATACTACATTGACTGAGATGCGCTATATAAAATTGTCACAATCTCAAATTAGGATTAAGTGCATGAAACTATCAGCAGGGCTGCCTAAATTTTTTTCTGTACAGAGTACTCATGAACGAATGTGAGTAAGTATTTGCACATTTTCGAGTATTATTTGCAACTTCGAGTAAGTCACATATCAACCTTTTCGGAAGCTGACGTTGACATGTTTCAGGCTAAAATTAGCTCAGTTCGGATTTCGTAATTCTCAAGCAGTTTGGTTATTAGTGGATTGATTAGGCTTAAATTTGTACAAAGGACTTGAACTAATATGGCTTGCTTGTGACAGTAATGAGTAATGGCTGCTTCAATGATGAAATAAACTAGTAAAACATAAGGTTTCCTCTACGAACCTACTTAAATTTATGACTTGTTCTATTTCACCCACTTTTTCACAAACACATTAATATATACGTGACACGAAGAACTTCATCTGGTATCCCCACCTTTGCAGTAATTAAGATTAAAAACCAGTTTTGTGACTAACACCTCCTAGAATTTAACACTTTAGTTGCGAAAACGTTGTGCTAATCGAGCTTATCGGGCGGCGTGCGTCTGCACGTGCGCCTTTATTCGTCCGATTGACGACGTTAGGATTTCTGTTAGAGTCCGATTATTATTATATATATGGGCGCGGTAGTGTCCCTGTCAATCGTCGTACGCCCACACTGGTGTATTTTTTAACAAACTTTTCTGGAATTTTTGAAAAACTACGCTTGATTGCGTTTGGATATATACCTTTTTAAGAAGTAAAGTTTGGTCAGTATCGGAAACAGACTATGTTGTTTATTTTTATTAATTCGGCTAAGACGGCGTAAGATTTACTGCACGAACGGAGCGTAGAAAAATACGGAAAGTTTCAACAATACGGCTGACTAGATACTGACTTCAAATTCATTTATGAAGCTGCGTAATAGCTCGGCTCTTCCGATAACAAAGTTAGAATCAACTCTCAAGGTCCTAACAGTAAAAATTCGTGACTCCCTAACATTTAGAGAGAACATATGCAAACTGTTTGCACTTTCCCAAACACATCTTGGGCTTCGGCTTGGCCCTTCGAATATCATGGCAGGCTTGGTCGACCGTGGAGTTGAGCCAAGGCTAGATCTCAAAGTCTAAGTTGTATAGAAGCTTCTTTAATGCTTTTTCACACTACTGTCCATGGAGCGTCAGGCGTCAAACAAACCTAAGTTTAGTTTTTTGAAATATAAAGATGAATATTTAAACGAACGACACACGGTTCAACAAACATAATTTAACACGGAATCAGAAGCTTATTTCGTGACCGCGTAAAAGCAATAATACAAGGTAACAATTCTGTGGTGTAACATGTAAAATGCCTATGTTTATTCATGTGACATTTTGGAAACAAGATGTGTGTTTTCGTGACTATGAACATGGGAAACTATATGTTTTCGAAATAAGTTTTAATGCTAATACCACTGTAACACGGGTTTTTAGAACTCTAAACTGTATAATAGCCACAAAAAGATATGCCTACTACCAAAATTTTAATTTAGGAATTCTTTGTATCAATACATAAGATAGCAGTGGTTCGGCATTACTTGTTAGTTACAAGGTGGAAAAATATTTCAAATATGCATTTTTGAAATACGCTTTAGCCGTTGTATTGTACGCAGTGCAAAGGCTCCATATGCAAATCGAGCAAATTTTCGAACAAATGCTGAGGAAGCAATTACTGATATTAAATTAATATGGTAATTAGAGAAATTTCCTGCCGTCGCGCAGCAGGCAAGCCCAAGCCACCCCGGCAGCTGAGCCGCCAACCGTCTGTTGACCGGCCATCAAGCCATTGATTCGCCGGCATTGTCATTGAGCCGTCGGCCTCCTAAAATTTTATCCACGCTGGCCGTTTTAACATTTAGCACAGCCGTTATATGCCTCATTAACAGATAATTCTGTGGCATACTGAAATCTGGTAAAATAATTTCAGTATTCCGATGCCCTGTATCTGTATATCATACAATCCTTTGCAGAAGAGAGTTGGCCTTCCGCCTCCCCAGTCCCCTATAGTGATTAGACGGCCTGCAGAGGTGTGGAGGCGGGTGTGGAGCCCTCGACACCTATGTGTTCACTGCTGGGTGAGGGAAAGGTGTGGATGACCGGTGGCCTGTGTGAGAGTGGGCTAGGATCACTTGGCAACGGCACATTGCGTCGAGGGAGGAGAGATCCGACATGTCAGGGGGATAATAATACCTCCTATGAGCAGGTATGCCGTATATACAGTCGTTAAAAATAATGTAGACAAAATTATGTTTAGGCTGGGGAGACTTTTATTTTAAAATTTGTTATACTTTTTTATAAATTTTCTGTATATACATAAAACAAATTTAATTAATTCGTATTGTGGGTGAGTAGCTATGTCTAATGACGCAATTTATAAATTTCCACACTTCAAAATATATATTCCATGCCAGTTAAACGTTTTTATATCATACAGGTAGTCTCTGAAAAAAAGCACAACATAAACGTACTATAACGCGCAAGACTAACCACACTGAGGACATGCGCACTCCGACAACATACCCCCCTTAAGTCGACGGAACTTATGGCATTGCTGGAGTTCTATAGGCTGTTGCTCCAGGAAGCACTATCTGTTCTTCGGAATAATGGCTCTACAGCTGTTAAATTTTGGGACATTTTCATTTAGTTGTACGTAGAGGTTCAGAATGATTTTATAAGAATTCGGGGTGGTTTCAGAAGAGTTTCTGAAAACGATAAGATTTGTGTGGCGTACATGCAACATTAATTACTTAGGAGCTTTACGCTATGCACGCGATTTAGTTCTTTGGTATCCCTACTTTTTACGGTTTGCAAAAATATATGCGTCAGACATATAGATCCTTAAACAATATGATTCATAAAATTTAATTTTCTCAAAATTGCTTGTATTCATTTCTCTAAGCGTATTAGCGTTCGACAATTTAAGCTTGTTTTAAACGATGTCCGATTAAAATTGGAATGACTTTGAGTCTCGTTTAGAACATAAAATATTTAGTAGATTTGATGACGCGTTTTAAATTGATCGAATTAGAAATGACCTTTTTCTGAGGGTAATAACGTAATCGCTAATTTTCAGTTTGCGCATCCTGATAGCATGTTTTGTCTGCTGCTTATCTATTAATAATTGCACTCTCAGTACCTAAACAATGAAACAGTGAAAATAACGTCAGAAGGCTAAAAGTTATGACGAAAACGTACAAAACACTCCTCAGTGAAAACTGAAATATAGTCTTCGCATTCATACATAAAAAAGTTCACGAATCGATCACATACATCCTATTTGTAAAAGAAACAATTTCAGCATGCCGATTCGCTGCTTCTAGACGCCGCAGTAAAGGCAAGCTCGATTTGATATATAATCGTGCATCATCGATCATTCTTAACATATGACCTTCGCGACAATGAAAAACTTTTCAGTTTCAACATTTATCTAAAATCCTAAAAAAGCAGCTAATTTTGATTCGAACAAGTTTCAATTTCAATTTATGAGCAGTATCATAACAACATTTATGCTTCCGTGTACGAATGAGATGTAAATAATGGTTTATAACCATACATGGCGGTAGGGGGGTAAGGGGGTAACCCCCCTGAGGTCCGGACCCCCCCGCCCGAGGCCGAAAAGCCAGGGGTGGTAACCCGCCCCCGGGGTTGGGGTGCGCAGCATCCCCCAACGGAGGGGGGCTTGGCGGCTCCTCGACGAGTGTCGAAGTAGTACCTTAGTGCAAAGCCTTGCGCAAATTGCGCCTGCTTGTTGCTAAAGGTGCATGTGCGGCCGTAAATTTATGGAAAGCTTTTTTGTTCACGACGTCATTCCTTGAAGTAAAAGTTAATCGGATTATACTTGTTTATATACTAACACTAACTAGATATTTAGACATTGAATGTCTGCTATGGTCCACGGTGTCCATGCAAAATAATGCCGTGTCTGCTTCGAATATGAAGAATCTTCTTAAAGGCAAATGTGTATGGTTTTGTTTGACGAATTTGTTGTAAACAGAAACTGACAGCTGCCGGTAAACAGAAACTTTACATTTTCCACAATTCTCAGAATTATAAATGCGCAGAATGCAATCTACAGTTTTAAGAATCGGAAACCCCGAAGGGGGGGTGCGGAACTCAAAACCCCCCGCCTCGACCAGTTTTGAGGCCGGACCCTAGTGCAGAAACTGAACTCATAGGCGAAAAATATAGCTGCTAGGACCAAAAAAGGTCCTCACGACCAACCTCCCCTAAGAAAATTTGGCAGGCCAGGGGGGGTTACCCCCCTGGGATGGCCGCGACCCCCCGTGGGGGGCTTCTACTCCTATGTTTATTACTCATGTTTACATGCAAAGGAGAACTAACGCCAAGTAATAAATCCAGGGTGTAACTATAAACGGAGCCAAATAAATTTATTCAGGGGTACGCCAGCGTAACCAAAAGTTAAAGGGTCTATAAAGAGATATCTTGGTGATATAGTTTGATAAAAGTTTACATCAAAAATCGAGAATGCTAAGCCCCTGAATTTCGCCTTATAGCAAAATGGTCCAGTAACTCACAGGTAGACGGCGCTTTTCGAAGAAATAGTGGCTAACAAAACTTGATTTGGTTTATTGAACACCATTACTGGCTGTTGCCTCTGGTCATGCTCAATAGCATCAGTTATCCAATGCATATCATAAAGCTGTTTATAATTAGCTAGTCTGAATGGCGACAGAGCACATCAATTCTGTTAGGAAATCGATTTAATATATATGTGTACGTATACAACTGGTCCATAATCGACCATATAAAAAGCAGTGTCTGCTGATAGAGCTATGATAATTGGCTGCTTCATACAGTGACGGGTTAAATTTCAAAATTATGTAACGCTCCACTAAATGGTGAAGAACTGCATATCTCTTTCTGCAATACTTAGCGTCAGACATGATATTTCTATAAATATACCGAGCTCGGTCTTGCACCAACTTGAAAAACTTGAGTTAAAACTTGAAAAGAATAAACTAGAAGCGTCGCTGGGATCGTTGCAATTTTACTGCTTGTAGAAGCTTCGAAAAATTGTGAACTAACAGACTTGGAACATGAAAGCAATGTTTGTATTTGGTAACTTAAAACCCATATTATTTTGACGTGTTTTTTCCCTGAATATTTATACCAAATGTTGGTAAATTTAATATAAAATTTTCTGAAAAGTTTTAAGATACATCTGAAACTAGTTTGTAAATTGTTTATAAGTATAAAGTGGACAAAAATAATGATATACGTTCTGTAAAAATTAGTCTTTAACAATTACTACCTTTGTATGAAGGAGAATATAAAAAAATTAAATCGTATATATAGCTGTAATTTCTGCTTTAAAAGCTCTCTTAGTGTTTACTTGTGCTTCCAATGTGTATTTTTTAACTTTGCTAAGACTGGATCTCTACGAGATATATTTGTTATCTATTCCATTGCAGTATCATGCGGTGGTACTTCAGGTCTTACACTCACAAAATCGCAACACACCACCTTACCATTTTAACCCTTTCATGCATGAATTTATTGGTATTAAGTGATGTGTTCAACAAAAGTCCGTGGTGGTTAACGTGGATCGTTCAGGTGCAAGTCTGTTATATTAGCAAATAAGCAATTTTGGAGCTGTTACTCGGCTTTTTAATGAATCTAGCAAAACAAGCGCACAACAACGAACGTGCAAACACACAACACACAATATCCTTATTTATAGTAACGGTTCGCAATGTATACTAGGCCCGTTCGAATCCATTGGTCATGAAAGCGAGTCGAACGATACATTAAATTTTGATCAGTTTATTACTTTAATGGATTGTTAACACCAAATGCGGAATGCAGAATATCAGGTGCCAAAATGGCGCCTGAATTATTTATATATTCATATATAAATTATTTATTTAAAATAAGAAACAATAAAGTTTTATATATTAACTTGAACTGATGTCTGGTAGACAAACACATTGTTCTTCGTCTAGGGCAAGCTCATTTCAGAAGCGTCTGTTTTCAATTTTTTAGTCCGAACGGCAAGGTTGCTTTTCCTGCCACGGGTCTAGGTTAAACAATCACATATTTTAATCAAATTTTCATTATACTTTTTATATTACTTTTTTACAATTGCACTAAGGTCGGACCACTATATATTTACCCCCTTAGCAATACTACCACCTGAGGCTAAAGGATGGCCGAAAATTTTTAGCGATTATGAAAAAATTGCAAAACATAACAAATTTGCGGAAAATGTAGAAATTAAAAAAAAATTGGAAATATGGAGAAAAATCTTGGTTATTTTTTCTGCAACTCCCTCACCGCCCACCCCATTCCCGCCGGAAACATCCACTCCTAATAGGCCGATCGACCTTGGCCCCGATGTATGTACATGTTTATGTTTGTTTGTATGCTTACATTTATGAAAGAACCGGATAAAAACCGTTTTATTTTGTTATAACTACCATAAATAGCTCACTGTTAAGATATTGGTTAACACAAATATTTTGCCCACATTACTTTGTTTTAAAAATAAAAGCGAGCGTTGTTAGGTTAGGCTGGTGAAACAAATTTTACCTAATACTGTCAATCGGTTCAAACTAAATCACAAATGACTTTTGATAAACCTGCTCGTGCTATACCAATAGCTACGACGACTAGAGGGCTATACAGCTGTTTAGTGCAAACAAGGTACCTTTAAAAATGAAAGCGAGCGTTGTTAGGTTAGGCTGGCGAAACAAATTTTCCTAATACTGTCAGTCGGTTCAAACTAAATCACAAATTACTTTTGATAAAGGTTCTCGTGCTGTGGCAATAGCTACGACGACTAGAGGGCTATACAGCTGTTTAGAGCAAACAAGGTACCTTTACGAACAGGAAATATGAATAATTAATGGCTCTTTTAAAATGTTTAAATATAATTGTGGCGCAGTAAGGTATATAAATTGCGAACAAACTGAAAGGAAGTATAAGATATGTCCAAGCAAATCATGAAAATATTATCACAACGAAGTCACCAGTGAGGGTTGTGTGCCTCCTAGTTTTGCCTGATACTACGATTTAAAATATAACTGCAACAAAAAATTTTTTCTACATGCAACCGTCATAATACTATGTTGCATGGTATATATACAGAAGCGCATTTGTCGGCGAACTTCCCACTCCCATGGAAGTTGAACTAATTAATTAATTTGAATATACAAAAATAGACAAAAACAAAACCGGAATACACCCTTATGCACAGCTCAGAAAGTCAACAACTATACATTAATCACCAAAAGGAATAACTCAGAATTCGAAAATTGTGGAAATTAGTTTGGGCCGTCAACGTCGCATCTTCTGCTTGGACATAGGCAAAAGTACTAAAAGGTACAACTAGGGACTATATATATGTACTACAGTTCATGTTTTCAATAAAGCTGTGGAATAGGGTCTTTTCTCGAATTAAGCGCACTAAAAACACTCAAACGGTGGTAGGGAATTATTATAAATGCATATAAAATTTTACATTTAAAATTAACTCTGAAGAGACAATACTCCTTTTTAGGCGATACTGAGAATAAAAAATATATACTTGTCATATACAATTGAGTTCTTTCCACGACTAAGGCAGTTTCCTGTTAATAGACTGGGATTGTAAAATTGTTTTAGCTAGCCACTTTAGACTAGGGTCTTGCTGGCTATAACGCGTTGCGGGTTCATTCCGAATTAGTCCGAACGGTTAGCAATTTTCCCAATCTGCACCACCAGACGCACATCTCGTAAAGTTGTACTTATTGTAACGGGAAAGCTACATACGTATCTAGAATGTAGCTGTGTAATCTATAACATATGCGATATTTATATAAAATATATACATGATTTTGAACTATTATATCGCTCCGGAAAAAGACGTATTACGGTGGCAAACTCTTACTATTAGAGAGCCAAATTGTGGAATTTTTGTGAGTGTGGATCATTTTCAAATAAAAAAGATTATTTTTAATGACTAGAACAATTATAAGCGTACAAATAGTGGAAAATTTGAATTTCCTGAAGTAGTAATTATTTGAATTTCCGCTGAAATACTGGAGGAGATCATAAATAGATTATATAAACTGGTTTTGTCATCGAATATGGGCCAGAGAAAATATTACAGGTCTTGCCACCGGGGATTTAAAGAACTGAGCTATAATTAGGATGCGAGTAACAGAGCAGGGTCTAAACATTAAATACCGGCGTCGTGCTACTGCGTATTCAGAAATTCTGCTATTTTTTTAATAACGGTTTTATCAAAGATTCCAGATGCATCATGGAAACTAAGGATATAATTGTATCATCATTCCTGTATATTTTCAACAATTTGTTGGTAGATATAAGTCGTAATATCGTACGCTTTCAATGGACGGAGTAGGGTTTGCCGGAACTCCATATATAGTGCCCATTCGCTATTGCTTGAGAATGATTTCAAATGGCTGTCATAGTATAAGGTGAATTTCTCATAATTACTGGAAAGCGTTGAAAATCATTTCGCTCTAACTTAGTAGTATTCTGTGGTGCGAAAACCGGCCTAATGCACCGTCTTGAGATTTAACCTTGAACTAGACTATAAAACCACATCATTCGGTTGCATATTATAAGCCATGAGATTCTCTGAAATGATTTATATCTACTTTAGAAGACATTTACATAAACGTTTAAAATGGAAAACCGTCTCGTGCAGTTTCCGTTTTAGACTGTATGTTTGTACTTTGTACCAACGCGAGTTTGGAGACACCTACATCACAAACATGCTTTAAATAATCTATGATTTAAGTATAATTAAAATGCACTAAATGTCTGGAATATTCTTTGCCAGCTTATCGAAAAGTAGATAAGCCATATAATCTTCAAAGCTCCTTAGTTCGAATCTATAATGCATTATTTACCATAATATGCGTGCGCCAGGGCCAAATAATGTCACTCGCCCAACTCAACTAGCTCGGGTGAACTATAGCTTAGCTGGACTACTATGGTACATTTTATAGCTTAGCTTGTTTTAATATGACAAACAGGGAGCTTAGCTAAGCTCTGCGTGACAAACTGAGCTTCCGGCTGAACTGTCAATTGAAAAATTTTATTTAGTAATGTGCTTAGTGCAATAGCATTTCGTTCTATAGTATTTTCACACTAATTCTAAGTTATATATTTGTTTCAATATATAAAATAAACGTTTTAAGCTGTATGCCGCTTTTGGAGCATTATTTGGATATATACGTATAGTAAAACGTAATGTTCGCGGACTAAATAGTCTCTCGCTTAAGTTATAGTGCTCAGCTGAACGCTCGTGACAAAAGCACAGTCCGGCTCGACACTAGATGACAAATGCTAGCTAGGCTATTCAAAATTTAAATAGTCGCGCTGGACTGTATGCGTGACATAGTAGCTAGCCCATTTGAACGCGTGACATAATTAGGACCATGCGCACGCATCTTATTGTAAATGATGCATAATCGCTAATACGATCGAACATGCATGTTGTATCGTAGGGTGATAACATAGCTTCGGTGCAGCTTCGCCACAACACTTGTTGTGTATATCACAAATACCCACGTTTACACTTCAGAATTCATCTTGTCAGGTCTGCGTTTACTAGCTTATATCTATAGTTTTTATTTGCCTGTATAACACGGACACGAAACAAAAACTCGTTGTTAAACCTGACCTTACAATCATAAAAATCATTAGTTATCCACATGCGCAAATCGCTTTTTCTCGTTATTCCCACATATTTCATAAGCTAGCTTATAGTAACATGCTTTTGGTGGCCACGATAAATTTTTCGCCACGATACTTAATCGAAAATTATACCGATAAAACAGCACTATATCTACTTTATGTCAACGTATAAACTGGTTTTCACATAATGGCAATTGTGCCATAAACTTGCATAACATAATCACTTGACAAACGCTTGAAATTATAGGTATACGATGCTAGTGAATATATATAAAGCAAAACGATAACATGCTTTGTTTTGGAAATAAAAACCTTCAATGAACTGAATTGTTTATAAGCTGTTCGACTCAACTTTTTCTGAAAAGTAATTATGTGGTTTGTGTGCTTATGTGGCGCTCTTATATAACTCATGTAGTTAATTTCCTCATAAAAATAGTACAAATAAGATAATTTGCAATTTCCATGACGTCAGCACTATTTAGAGCTGCAGTTGGGACAGAATACGAAAGAAACCGAGTATAAAATACCGCACATAAGCACCAAATTTTCCCCACTAAACTACTATACTCTCTTTTGAAAACGGTTGACTCCAACACGTAGGAGCGGGTGCAGTCTAATTCTGCCACATTGCCCAGTGTAATCTCATGTCTGAGGCAACGCTGATGTATATCCTGTTCCAACTACCAAGAGTTCATTATAATAAATTGTAGAAGAGTATGATACTCGGTCATACTCATGTATTATACCCAGCCTAGATATATAGGTAATAAACCTTAGCCTAGATATGGTCGTTCGTTCGCTGCTTCCTGAAGAATGCAGGAGGTTTTGCGCAAGTTTCTTAGGGATGGTATCGGCTAGCTCCCCATTCAAGGTTTATAGGATGTCGGCTATCAGCTCGCCAATAGCCAACGACAATACAGGAGCAGTAGAAATGATCCATGCTTATTTTCTTGCTCTAATCACATTGGCTGTTGGCGAGCTTATAGATGGTAGCTATAAGTATACATTATATGTTTGCTTTAATGACTACGTGCAGCCTGATGTTGATGCAGTGATTAGATAACATAATTATACAATTCGAAACCTACTAGTTATATGTTGACAGTAAGGACAATCTCATAAATATATTGCCAGAAAATCAAAAGCTTTGCTCAAAATTCAAACCCCTACATGGCTAGAGCGTTTGTAAAACAACATTCATTCTATTTCAACGGTCTATTAATAAAGATAAACAACAATTTTGTCGAAAACTCCATTACAAAAAAGATATATCTCGCCGCTTGGATGCATATGTAGTTATCATCGACATTATTAAAAGGCCGCATAAAACTTCTAAAAGCTTGATTTACAGTTGAAGCTATGCCGTAGTAAACACGTACTGTTGGTACATAGAAAAATTTCGTCCGTTTCTATGATAGTTGCTAATTGTCACGACACCTGACATGTCATGTTGTGACGAGATTAAATTTCATCACATTGTACACTGAACGCCAGTAATATCCAGGTGAATATCCAATTACTACCATTAAGAGTCGATTATCAAAATTAGAATAGTAATCGGTCATAATAATGTATAGAAACTTTCCGTTATACGATAATGTGCTTGTTTTTTCGGTCATGATCGTGTATAGAAACTTTCTGTTATACGATAATGCGCTTCTTTCTCGGTCGTAATCATGTATAGTTACTTTCCGCTATACGATAATGTGCTTGTTTTTTGGGTCATGATCATGTATAGAAACTTTTATACGATAAAGTGGTAGTTTTTCGGTCATGATCATGCATAGAAACCTTCCGTTATACGATAATGTGCTTGTTTTAGGTCACGATCATGTATAGAAATTTTCCGTTGTACGGTAATGTGCTTGTTTTGTGGTCATGATTATGTATAGAAATTTTCCATTATACTATAATGTGCTTGTTTTTGGTCATGATCATGTATATAAACTTTTATACGATAATGTGCTTGTTTTGCGGTCATGATCATGTGCAGAAACTTTTCATTATACGATAATGTGCTTGTTTTGTGGTCAAGATGATGTATAGAAATCCTCCGTTATACGATAATGTGCTTGTTTTTCGGCCATGATCATGTATAGAAACTTTCCGTTATACGATAATGTGCTTGTTTTTTGGTTATGATCATGTATAGAAACTTTCCGTTATACGATAATGTGCTTGTTTTTTGGTTATGATCATGTATAGAAACTTTCCGTTCTACGATAATGTGTTTGTTTTTCGGTCATGATCATGTATAGAAAGCTTCCGCTATACGATAATGTGTTTGTTTTTCGGTTATGATCATGTATATAAAGTTTCCGTTATACGATAATGTGCTGGTTTTTCGGTCATGATCATGTATAGAAAGTTTCCGCTATACGATAATGTGCTTGTTTTTCGGTCATGATCATGTATAGGACATTCCCGCTATACGATAATGTGTATCTTTTTCGGTTATGATCATGTATATAAAGTTTCCGTTATACGATAATGTGCTTGTTTTTCGGTCATGATCATGTATAGAAAGTTTTCCACAATACGATAATGTGCTTGTTTTTCGGTCATGATCATGTATAGGACATTTCCGTTATACGATAATGTGCTTGTTTTTCGGTCATGATCATGTATAGAAAGTTCTGTTAGCCGACGAAGTTGCTTCCAATGTGGAAGACCAGTGACAAGGCTTGACAGATATATTCGGAGAATGATTTTATTCAAGACAAGCATAACTAATCTATTTTCACTGCAAAATATGGCTTAAGCTTAGCTTACCAGGCCCTGATCCGCTTTTTGACACACATTTTTTGCCACCTTCCGTGTTTGAAACTCGAATATTTTTTAATTTCACAAACGGTGACTGTTTGGACATCCCAGCGGCAACAAAGTGGATCTAAAAGACTGATAAAGTACATTTCACATAGCAATGGAACGTTTATATTTTATTATGTTTTGAATAGACGACAGTCAGGTGACTACTGGTGTGGTCGGGGCCAGGACTTTTCGTAATGACTCCTCGCATATATATTTAGACTGGAGTCATTCTGAAGTTCGCAAATCAAAATTAAATGAATAGCACACATTTTGCGGCGGTAAAAAATTTAATCGCTCAGTGTCTGGCAGCACTCTTAAAAGCTAGACTTTATATCTTGATGCTAACACTTATTTTTGTGCATAAAAATTACCTATCCATATCTTTAAATTTTAAGTTGCTGTGAACAGAGGTATTTAACTGCATCTGCTGCATGGCTCCTTCCCCCATTTGGCCATTGGCCCGTTACGTGCAAATTATCTTTTAGAATTGAGACACCTTTCTAGAACAAAATAGATGAACATGGGTTTAGAAAACCATGTTTGCTCGAAAACAGTATATCTGCTGTTTAACCACTGGCTAAATCATTTCTTTTGAATAAATTTTTCGTAAAAATGTAGCTACTATAAACGTTTGTAACTTTTCAACTACAAACCGACATTCTATTGCCTACATATATGTATACATCAGACGTCAAATTAAAACTGGAATAAATGTATAATTTATCTTAATGTTTCATCAAACTTTACAGTGTGGCTTCCAAATGGCAATCGAACGAACTCTCTAACATCGGTTCCGCAATTAATGTCACGACCGCGTCTCTGAGTGCAAGGTCGCCACACGTTCATCTGGAACGATGAATCAAACTCTTGTTCGGTCACTGACTCATACCACAAACAGCGTCGGTCGCCGTTTTCGTCGTCAGGATCCACCGCACAGCTACAGCTCGATGTGTCTAAACATACTTTGAGCGAAGTTCTAAAATACACAAATATCCGATATTGTAAACACTACGAGAACATTTTATTTGTCATAGCAGTTAGAGTTGAAAAAGTCCAAATATAACGAGGGATACCTGTGCAAGCAAACGATGCCATGGTATGTGTTTAAACTCGTGATTTGAGTAACCCTCACATGACAAAATTGTTTTCAATAAATTATGAACATTAGCCACATACAAATGTCACTGGAACTTTGATTTATTCTTTTTTGCGTTTACTTTAAGTCAAAATTTTACGAGTATACCCTTTATACTGCTTTGACCAAGTCGTTGATCTCACGAAGCAAGCGACAAGTTTCGGAATTCTCTAGTTATTATCCACAGTTTGTCGCGATCGATTTCCGTCCTACATCACCAGGAATATGACCGGCATTATCCTTAATAAACATAATCTACCCCTGTGTTTCATAACCGAGTTAGACCAAACGCGTGTTTTTGAATCACACCACCTGCAATTCGACGATTACAATTGGACCGATAGCTCGGCATACACTCTCATATACTTGCACCACTCGAACATTTAAGTTCTTGAACCGCAAGAATGTTACAACGCCGCGTTCTCAGAAATCAACTTACAACCTATTAATGTTCTTGGGTCACGGGAGTCACACTCCACCCACGTATTTGGATCACAAATTCTAGATCCTCATGTTCCGGGTGGATGTAACAGCGACTTCAACATTTTTCCTTAAAATTTAGGCCTAATAGAAATGCCGACAGAAACGATGGGATTTGGATTTTGTTTTCTGGATTTTGGGTATTATGTAAGTCGGCTTACCCAAGGACATGGCCATGGGGTGAATGTCAGATTATGCTAGATCATGGTATGGTACTAGTTTGGTAGTTTACAAATGTGGTGTGATCCAATTCGGGTGGATCAAAAACGTCAAGTAATTTAAACTGGTACATTAATATGATGGCGTAACATGTTTATGACCAACGGATTCTGTCAAGTTCCCGATGATCAGGCCGAAGTCTACCATGATGTACCATTCTACCGCGATTTGCTTTTCCAAAGCAATATAACACTTTTTAAATGGGAAATAGTATTTTCTGTTGCATATTTTGTTTAGAAAAATAAATATATCGGACAGAAGAAAAAACTATATGAAAACACATTCATACAAGGGTTGTAAGCCCAAACTTTTTGTTGCGGTAAGGAAAAACGCATAATTCATGTCAAATTCTATGTAACTGAGTTAAGTATTTTAAAAATAACCCAGCTCAATTGAATCATATTACAGCATACATGGGGAGCTTCGACGGCCCAAGGAGATAACAGGTGCTCTGGGGTGAATGTCATCGCCAGGGGACTCAGACGGTCGGCGGAGGGGTCTTCAGGCGGGATAAAAAATTGATCAAAATTTTCCCCCAATTTTTACCAATTTTGCTCAATTTTTGCTCATTTAGCTTTGATTTTTGATTATTTTTGCCAAAATTTTCCGGGCACTTTTGGTTGGCGCGGGCGAGGGGAGAAGGGGTGGTGCAGAGTCTCAGCGTGATCAGGTTACCTCCCAGAGGGGGTTTGAAGACGACGACGATTTTCTAGATTTCTTTTTGGCGATGCGCAAAAATGCGGAAGATAACATGCACAATGTATTCACTATTTAGACATCAAGAACTCTTAGTAACACATTACTCCTTTACTATATAATACCTGTCCTTGGAACGGACAATAGTACCACTAATTTCGGGTATGGTTAATTTCATAAAAATAATTCTATACCAGACTGTCTTTGCCTTAATAGGTTCATCATAAAATATGCAATAAAAATAATACCATAAATTCGTAACGTAAGTGTTTTGCGATCAGTTGCAAAATCTGCCATGAAGTTTTCAAATTATGTACTAACAATATATATGAACATTTAGATTGCATTTTTGGGAACAAACTAGAGCAACGGACAGTAATGACGCGACAGCCACAATATTTTGTGTTGGTTGAGTTCCCAATCTGAAATTATGATATGCGATGATTTTCATCAAGTCAGGACAGTATAAAAAATCAATAAGTTGGCAAATATCGATCCACATATTTATCGGTATTGATTCTGGAATTTGTGAGCTCATTGAGACCGTTTACTTCACTGTTCTGTAAACTACCAGATTTATCAAATCCGTTTTTAAATCAAACGTCGGAAAATTCTTATATTTTCATCCATATAGCTTTCAAAGCTACCTCATCATCTAACATGGGTCTTGTTTTACCAAAAGTGTTTTCAGATATAAGCAAAGATTATCATAACGATAGAACAGCAGCACAACGTTATCGGGCAGTAACTACTTAATACTTGATTCGAACGGGGTTCCGACCTGAGCTTTTGTCATCTTCCGACAAAAAATCACAAGCTATTAATGAAAATTATCTTTAAACCTGATATCCATAATTATTATCACTTTCAGTTCACTCGTCAATTGCAATCGTAATGACCATCAGGCTATATCGTTAAAAGCACTAACCCAGGTTCGGATAACCAATACTTAAAATTCAGCTGCTTGGGCCTGCTTTCCTGCTCCGGCAGCAAATATGAAAACGTTAGAACGCTCTCGTCGCTGTTTCGCGACCTAACGGCCATGTAGTAGTTTTCTCCTGCAAATGCAATCACGACAATAAAGTGCAAATAAATTAACGAATACGATGCTCCTGGAAAAAAAACTAGAACGTTACACTCTTCGGCCTGACTTAGATTGGCTTAAAAATGTAATACATATCAAATTGTCACAATCAAATGTTAAATGGAGTTTTATGTGAATAGAAATATTTCCGTTTGATGTGACTTGACCTGCATTGGACTGAACGAGCCGTAATTTCAATCCATCCGTTGTCATTGAACACAAGCCTTTGTGGAAAGGTCAAGAGATGTGTCGCGTCTAAAAAACCTGTTCTGATGCATTTCCGGGTATTTAAGACCGGTACTTAGAAATTGTATTGTTTTATATTGTATTATAATATTGTATTAGTAATTATATAGTTGTTCCGCAGAAAATCCAACTGAAAAAATGTTTTGTCCCTGCTCAATGTCTTTAATCATTGACAAACTACTGACAATGTCTGGGCAATAAATGTCGTTCGGTTGTTACCGATTGCTAATGATAAACTGTCGTGGATAGCCAATTTCAAAACATATCCTGCGAAGCTGTCTTTAATCATTGACAAACTACTGACAATGTCTGGGCAATAAATGTCGTTCGGTTGTTACCGATTGTTAATGATAAACTGTCGTGGATAGCCAATTTTAAAACATATCCTGCGAAGCTGTCCTTAATCATTGAGAAACCACAAACAATGTCTGGGCAATAAATGTCGTTCGGTTGTTACCGCTTGCGAATGATGGACGGTCGTAGATAGCCAATTTCAAAAAATATCTTGCGAAACTGCCGTACTTGTATTAGACTTTAACGTGCTTGCAGAGAACACTAGTTAATGTGCTGAAGTCCTGTTGCTACAATCTAGAATAATAGAAGCAAAATGGTGAACATATTCGACTGTTATTCTGTAAACGCCGAAACTAACCGGCCGGAACGGGCTTGTACTTTATAGGCCAAGATCCGTTATTGCTCTTCCTCCACCCTCGCCATCGGCAACGCCTGTTACGAGCGGTGCAGTCAAAAGCGTTACACGGATGCTGAAATGTGCACGTATAAACATATTCGTCTTTTCGGCTTTTGCAAGGAAATAATGATGAATGTGTAGCAGGGCGTAGTATATAGCGCTTTTGCAAGTACTTCACTGCGACGCTGTGCCTTGATGAACATCATATATTTTTAAGCGTAACAGTTTTGATCAGCCTGACAGATCACCAGGAACTAAACTTAAGTATATTCACAAAATCGTGGGAAATCATACTGCCTGCTAATCCATGAAATCAATATACCAAAATATTGTGTGAAGCAGGTTTAGGATGAACTTATTAAATCGTCACTATTATTTGATGTATTAATAGTAGACCAGTTTTCATTACTATTTCCAGGTATCAACATATGGTCATTAAATTGATATGATTTGGGTGCCTTTTACAGTAGTTTTTTATTATAACATTGAGGTTTTTGTCCCTGCGAATGGCGTATGTTGCTTTTGATATCTAACTCAAAGCTTAAATTCAATATTTTATGCAATATTTTATGACCGGTGGTATGAACCCAGTAAATAGAGCATATGTCAGCTTACATTAAGTAGATAGATAAAAAAATAAATGTATTAAAATGTAAACCATGTATTATTTGTACTCCGTTAATACAGTATACATTTGAAAATTTCAAATGACAATATTAAGTCAATATTACAGGGTCAGGGCTATGATTCATAGTAAGGTTCACAAATTTGCCTTGCAACTTTTATAGCAATAAATTATTAATGAAGCAAATTGAACGCAATCTGCGCTTTGCTTGACTTAACATAATCATCGTATACTAATTCGAACTTGCTGACATCAAACTTCTTGTTGGCTATAATGAAGTAAGGGTTGTCCCCTAATGTTACTTCCTTTAGTTATATGTACCCGCACCGGATCCTCGTGCCGCGCGCGCCCAAAATTCTTGGCGGTTCAAGAACTTAAATGTTCGAGTGGTGCAAGTATATGAGAGTGTATGCTGAGCCGCTATCGGTCCAATTGTAACTCGTCGAATTGCAGGTGGTGTGATTCAAAACACGCGTTTGGTCTAACTCGGTTATGAAAACACAGGGGGTAGATTATGTTTATTAAGGATAATGCCGGTCATATTCCTGGTGATGTAGGTAGATGGAAATCGATCGCGACAAACTGTGGATAATAACTAGAGAATTCCGAAACTTGTCGCTTGCTTCGTGAGATCAACGACTTGGTCAAAGCAGTATAAAGGGTATAACTCGTAAAATTTTGACTTAAAGTAAACGCAAAAAAGAATAAAATTGAGATTTTCCAGTGCCATTTCGCACGGTGGCTAATGTTTCCATAATTTATTGAAAACAATTTTGTCAAGTTCCCGATGATCAGGCCGAAGTCTACCATGATGTACCATTCTACCGCGATTTGCTTTTCCAAAGCAATATAACACTTTTTAAAATGGGAAATAGTATTTTCTGTTGCATATTTTGTTTAGAAAAATAAATATATCGGACAGAAGAAAAAACTATATGAAAAAGCACATTCATACAAGGGTTGTAAGCCCAAACTTTTTGTTGCGGTAAGGAAAAACGCATAATTCATGTCAAATTCATACTAACTCAGTTAAGTATTTTAAAAATAACCCAGCTCAATTGAATCATATTACAGCATACATGGGAAAGCTTCGACGGCCCAAGGAGATAACAGGTGCTCTGGTGATGTCATCGCCAGGGGACTCAGACGGTCGGCGGAGGGGTCTTCAGGCGGATAAAAATTGACGTACTTTCCCTGACTTTTACCAATTTTGCTCAACTTTGTTGATTTAGCTTTTCGATTTTTTATTATCTTTTGCCAAATTTTCCGAGTATACCCTTTATACTGCTTTGACCAAGTCGTTGATCTACTAGCAAGCGCAAGTTTCGGAATTCTCGAAGTCATTATCGACAGTTTGTTGTGATCGATTTCCGTCCTACATCACCAGGAATACTACCGTACGATCCTTAATAAACATAATCTACCCCTGTGTTTCATAACCGAGTTAGACCAAACGCGGTGTTTCTATTCATTACTGGCAATTCGACGATTACAATTGGACCATAGTCGCACATACACTCTCATATACTTGCACCACTGAACATCAAACCCGAACCGCAAGAATGTTGCAACAACGCCGCGTTCTCAGAAATCAACTTACAACCTATTAAATGTCTGGTCATGAAAGTCGACATCTCACCCACGTATTTGGATCACAAATTCTAGATCCTCATGTTCCGGGTGGATGTAACAGCGACTTCAACATTTTTCCTTAAAATTTAGGCCTGAGAAATGCCGACAGAAACGATGGGATTTGGATTTTGTTTTCTGGATTTTGGGTATTATGTAAGTCGGCTTACCCAAGGACATGGCCATGGGGTGAATGTCAGATTATGCTAGATCACTGGTATGGTACTAGTTTGGTAGTTTACAATGTGGTGTGATCCAATTCGGGTGGATCAAAAACGTCAAGTAATTGAAACTGGTACATTAATATGATGGTGTACATGTTTATGACCAACGGATTCTGTCAAGTTCCCGATGATCAGGCCGAAGTCTACCATGATGTACCATTCTACCGCGATTTGCTTTTCCAAAGCAATATAACACTTTTTAAATGGGAAATAGTATTTTCTGTTGCATATTTTGTTTAGAAAATAAATATATCGGACAGAAGAAAAAACTATGAAAACACATTCATACAAGGGTTGTAATGCTTTTTGTTGCGGTAAGGAGGACATAATGTGTTAAATTTGATGTAACTGAGTTAATATTTTAAAAATAACCCAGCTCAATTGAATCATATTACAGCATACATGGGGAGCTTCGACGGCCCAAGGAGATAACAGGTGCTCTGGGGTGAATGTCATCGCCAGGGGACTCAGACGGTCGGGCGGAGGGGCTCTTCAGGCGGGGATAAAAAATTGATCAAAATTTTTCCCCCAATTTTTACCAATTGCTCAATTTTCGCTCATTTAGCTTTGATTTTTATTATTTTTGCCAAATTTTCCGGTGAGGAGGACGGAATTGATTCGCTACAAACTGTGGATAATAACTAGAGAATTCCGAAACTTGTCGCTTGCTTCGTGAGATCAACGACTTGGTCAAAGCAGTATAAAGGGTATACTCGGAAAATTTTGGCAAAAATAATCAAAATCAAAGATAAATGAGCAAAAATTGAGCGAAATTGGTAAAAATACAGAAAATTTTGATCAAATTCTCCATCCGCCGAGACCCCTCCGCCCACCGTCTGAGTCCCCTGGCGATGACATTCACCCCAGAGCACCTGCTGTACTTGCCGTCGAAGCTCCCCATGTATGCTGAATATGATTCAATTGAGCTGGGTTATTTTTAAAATACTTAACTCAGTTACATAGAATTTGACAATGAAATTATGCGTTTTTCCTTACCGCAACAAAAAGTTTGGGCTTACAACCCTTGTATGAATGTGTTTTCATATATAATTTTCTTCTGTCCGATACATCACTATATTTCCTAAACAAAATATGCAACAGAAAATACTATTTCCCATTTAAAAGTGTCATATTGCTTTGGAAAGCAAATCGCGGTAGAATGGTACATCATGGTAGACTTCGGCCTGATCATCGGTAACTTGACAAATTGTTTTCAATAAATTATGAACATTAGCCACATACAAATGTCACTGTAATTTTTATTTATTTCTTTTTTGCGTTTACTTTAAGTCAAAATTTTACGAGTATACCCTTTATACTGCTTTGACCAAGTCGTTGATCTCACGAAGCAAGTGACAAAATTCCGGAATTCTCTAGTTATTATCACAGTTTGTTGTGATCGATTTCCGTCCTACATCACCAGGATAGATGACCCGCATTAATCGAACAATCTTACCGTGTTCTTCACAACCCGAGTCAGACCAAACGCGTGTTTTTGAATCACACCACCTGCAATTCGACGATTACAATTGGACCGATAGCTCGGCATACACTCTCATGGATGCACTCGAACATTAGTCTGAACCGCAAGAATGTTACAACGCCGCGTTCTCAGAAACCAACTTACAACCTATTAATGTTCTTGGGTCACGGGAGTCACATCTCACCCCACGTATTCGGATCACAAATTCTAGATCCTCATGTTCCGGGTGAGTAGCGACTTCAACATTTTTCCTTAAAATTTAGGCCTAATAGAAATGCCGACAGAAACGATGGGATTTGGATTTTGTTTTCGGATTTTGGGTATTATGTAAGTCGGCTTACCCAACGACATGGCCATGGGTGATGTTATTTAATGCGAGATCACGGATGCGTGTACTAGTTTGGTAGTTTACAAATGTGGTGTGATCCAATTCGGGTGGATCAAAAACGTCAAGAAATTTAGAAAAATGGACATTAATATGTATGCGTACATGTTTATGATGAACTTATTTTTGTCAAGTTCCCGATGATCAGGCCGAAGTCTACCATGATGTACCATTCTACCGCGATTTGCTTTTCCAAAGCAATATAACACTTTTTAAATGGGAAATATTTTCTGTTGCATATTTTGTTTTAGAAAAAGAAAATATATTGGAGAAGAAAAAACTATATATATGAAAACACATTCATAAATGGTTGTAATGCCGAAACTTTTGTTGCGGTAAGGAAACTATAATTCATGTCAAATTCTACGTAACTGAGTTAAGTATTTTAAAAATAACCCAACTAATTGAATTATTACAGCATACATGGGGAGCTTCGACGGCCCAAGGAGAGAACAGGTGCTCTGGGGGGAAATTTTTTCCAATCAATTTTTTATCCCACCAAAAATACATAGTTTGATTGTAGAAAGTCCTGAGCCAGAACCTAAAATCAAACCAAAATAAGTGCATGCCACTAAACTACATGGTAGACGTTATAGGTTATCAATACACAATGTCCAAAATTTGTTAATCATACATCATAAAAACGATACATTTACAGTTTCCATTAAGCCCTTCTAGAACACTAAGTTAAAAGCTAGAAGGTATTTGGTTGGAGCTAATGACTTGTTATTACTCTCCTGTTCCACTGTATATTCGTTGATATCTACATAGAATAATTTAAAGACGTTATTAGAGGGACAATTGAACTTCGAAATGACGAAGTCATACAACAGTTAGTAACCATCTCGACCAGCGGATGCGTCCTACCTGTATTTCTTTGGGAAACGTGGCGCTAAACATCATGGTCTGACGATCTTGCCGCGACGGCATTTCATTCATTTCGACAATCATACGAATTTGGGGCTCGAACCCCATGTCCAACATGCGATCGGCTTCGTCCAAAACTTTGTATCTGAAAAATGTAACTCACATCATCGTACATCAAACACTGCGAAAAGGAAAAAAGCCCTTCTAGAAAAAATTATATTTTTAATTTCAAAGTTCCTCTGAAACCGTAATATTTGAAGCATTTAAAATCGATTTATTTCTGGCACAAGAAGATTCCCATAATAACTGCAAGTAAATATTTTCGAAGCAGTGAAATTGTGTTTGACCGATAACAACCTCATCACACGACTTGTACGACCAGCTATTTCGTGTGCAGGTAACAAAATTTCACGAAAGACCAAAACTGGATAACGTTTCAAATAGATGTCCAAACTCCCGCTTCAAGACACAAAGGTCTCGAACACTAATTCAAACTGCATGAGCCAGTCGCCACGCCATTTGAACAGATATCGAAAATCACCTAGAAACCGTGTACGTAAAGATGTGTCTCGTACGCAAAACGTGCTTATTCCAAGCAGACTACAACTGTAGTTTTTGTTAGAAAAACGACTAAATATTTATTCTGAACAGGGAACTACCATGGACTATTTACGACCGATTCATATGTCACATAGGTTTACTGCTTAAATAACGCAAATATCTCAATCAGCTATACCACCCATTATTGTGTTTAGAAAAGATACAAACTCGATTTACAAAATGTATGGTTAAAGCTGATAAGCAGAATATTAGCTAAACCGCATAAACTGTCATACCTGCAACATTCTAGGCTTAACAGACCTTGCTCCCCATAATATCTATCAGGCGACCAGGCGTTGCGATCATTACGTGGCAACCCAACTGAAAAAAAGAAAACGGCAACATAAATGTCCAGTTGAACATCTAGATGGCTGTGCAACAATCGAGGTTCTCAACTGCAAGAGGTGCAGGAAAATGAGCCGGCCTCCTTCTTTTCTTATAAAAAATTGGTCTCCCATGGCGTAACCACGGGAAGTTATCACAGTTCAGCTTTAACTACATACACATTAACTAGTAGAGCGTAGGGTAACAAAATTTTGTATTTTGACCTGCAGTAAAAAGTTAACATTGCACCTTTAAACCACGGTAAAACAAGTAAGTTACCAAAAAATAATTTTAAACAAAGAATTTTTTAAATGAAATTGAAAAATTTTGTTAGTCAACCATTACCTCCTGATGGAGCGAGAAAATTTGCCGTAAGCGAAAAAATTTCACCTGAGAAATTTTATGTTTAATTTTCAAAGAATTAAATGAAATTATCTTATTTTTGAATTTTTTCAAACAAAAATCACATCTGGAGTAAATTCACAAACGAGATAATAGCTTTCCCATAGTGGTGAGGAGTCCGCTAGGTATTTGGTCCTCGTTCCAGGTGTGCCCATGTATTGTTTGGCTTACGCTAGCTCAATCCCCAGGTATTTTTCAGCTCGACTGAAAACGTCAATTTCTCTTTGCGGGGCAAAATAGTACAGTTTTCCTAATGGAATAAAATATCATCAAATTTTTGCCCTGTCAGGGCTTAACACCAAAATTGCCGTCACTCATGAAAAGTTTTCGCTAAGAATTGCATTGTTTTTGCACATTTGCATTGAACGGCTGCCAAAGCTATTTTCGCGTTTTTCAAGTCCACCCAGTTCAGCTGGTGAGCACCCCAGTTTGATCTGGTGAAAACAAAATTTCTGGTCCTGTATGTGCCACCACATTCCATCTGGGTTACCCCGAGATACTTGGACAGCTTGGGAAAGCCAAGAAATACGGGGTGTTAAGAAGAATATAAATATTAAGCTGTTTACAAATAAAAACATTTTTAGAATGGTTTCACCTTCATAGTCACGAAAGAACTTTACCAAAGTTTTCTTCGAAACGTTCATCGATTCAACAGTTTCAAGCTTCCCGTTAGCCAGGGTGTTACAAACAATCACTACCAAAAAATATAGCGATAACCTCACCGTACCCGTAATTTTTGAACCTGGTCGCGATAATTCTCACGGCCACCGTACATTACACATGTCTGGATTGCCGTCCGGTAAGCAAATTTCCGGGCTTCATTGAAGAGTTGGAAGCCGAGTTCCCGTGTCGGCGCCAGAACCAGCGCTAGCGGAAAATGTACTCGCCGACCGCGGTCTCGTGTTTCTGGCTGAAAAATGCAATACGATGTTTAACCCATGCGTTCACCAAAACACCCCTATTAAGATAAAATCTGACAATTCGCTAACTTTAAAAATTTTATAAATAAAAAAAGTTGGTTTCAAACCCACTGTCTTTAAGCCATTAATAAACAAGTTTAGCACTTTTCATCAAAAACAAGGAATTTTGAAAATTTTTTAGATTTCAAAGCCCACCCCCAGGTTTAACCAAGGGACCATCAGTTCATGGGGCCGGTTCACAGCCTTCGGAAAAGTGAGGGGAACTTCGGGGGCTGTTCATTCACGGAGGAAATTTTAAAGTGGGGGAATAAATCTTGCTTAAAAATATGAATAGATTTTTATATATTTTCATGCGTTTTACTGTCGCCGTGCATGAACTTTCAAGCTATAAAACGACGTTTTACCATTAAAAAAATAGTGCTAAATTTTTAAAAAATATTTTGCATACAAAAACATAATTTTGAGACAAAATTTTTTGGATTTAGCTGAACATGGAGTGTTTTAGCCGAGTGGGGCGGTGAACATGGGAGATTTGGAAAGCGTCCCCCATTCCCCCACTGTGGACACACCAGTTCACCCTACTGACATAAATCCGCACCAGTCATTCCAGCCAACCCCCCTCCGGCCAAAATTTTCCGCAAATAGTAAAAGTCAGAAGGATCTACAGATATTATGCAATAGTAAACATAAGACGCGCCGCCAACCATCCTCTTTTAACATCATACACAAAATGTTATTACAGAACAAAACTAGGATTTCAATAGCAGGGTTTTTTCAAAAGTCATGTTGTGCTAAAATGTGTGTTTTTTGAAATCCACCTGCGCTAAATTTTTGACATTTACCTGTTTTTTAATTAACCCGCAAATACCCAAAATACTCGGTTTTAGCGTTACAGGGAAGGCCAATTAAATATAGTCAACCTCAGCTACTAGCAATTTTATATTAATGCATGCATTATATATTTATACAATGGACCAATCTGTATATTTAGTACTAATTTTTTCATACTTCAAAATTTACTTAGGTTCCACAGTTATAAACATGGTCAGTTTATAAGCATTTAGCGTTTAATATTCGGTTTTGTAGCCTTTTAATTAAACAGTTCAGGTGTGCTAAATTTTGTGTTTTTTTGAAATTTAGGTGTGTTTTTTGAAATTGCACTTTTTTTGCAGTAAGAAAAACACAAAACCCCCGTTCAATAGCCATATGCAATTTCGATATTTTTATGTTTCATAACACCATCAGCGAATGCAATTTGGTTCCTGTACTTTAAAATCAATGTGTTCCTGAACACTTTAAAAGATAATGTATGAGTTGAAGAAATAGACTAATTTCTGTTTCTTTATACAAAAATGAAATTTGTATTCAATGAACAGAATGGCATTTGCTTTTGACAAAAGAGGATCGTGATGCTATAGTTTATCATGCATTAATTTGAATCGCGAGAAAGTGTTTTAGCGGTTACCCAGAAAACGGAAATATCGAAACCAGATTTATTTCCGAAAAGCCATTTAGAGTTTTAGTTAATGATATCCCATTATACTTGGCAGTTATTTCCATATCACCATTTCTATATAGTAATGCCATTTGGCTGTTAAGTTTGTTCGCGATGTCAACACCAATCCATTACAATCCATTATTTTTTTACCGTAATGCAACCCAAAGTATTAATTTTTACCGTAATGCAATATAAATAATGAATTTGGTGATCTTAAACATGACGGTAGAACTCCCCGCACCAAAAGGGAGTATCGCTCTACATCAAACTATGACAACCTACTCGTAATTTAGTTTTACTTGCGATTCAAAACGAGTTTTTTACACGGCACTTTTCAGAGCTAAATGATGGCAGTGCAGATTACGATATTAAATATTATCATGATGAAGCAGATTAGCATCGAAAAACAAAGTTACGCACTTTTCGAATCGATGTAACCGGGTGTTATGAGGTAAGAATAATAAACAGCTTAACCAACACAACGTGAAGAAGCTAACGCTCCCTCCATAGGCGTGGAGTTATGCTGCAAGTTATGACGTATGTGCATTGATATATGTGCGCTACAATCTAGTCCATCATATTTATCCATGTTTGTTTCGCTAGAGTCACAGCTACTGATGAAGAACTGGTAGAATCGCATTCGTAACCTTAATTCAGTAGTCCTTCAGGTTTAACTTATGGCAAAATTTATTCAGGGCCTCAATAAAAGTACATTTAGATAGTAACACGATAAACGTGGGTGACGGAGGCATGGTGGTTAACAATGGCGTGACTAGTGCATATAGCTTGTGGAATTTCATTTTTGGTAACAATAATAAGAGGAAGACATGAAAACGTCTAGTTATTTATACAGTAGAATGACAATACATCTATCAAGTGTGTACCCATCAATGAAATTTAGTCCAAATCGGCCGAGTCATTCAAAAGTTATAACACACTTAATAATTTTTCACTCATTTTTAAGAGATTTTGCTTAATTTTAAAGAAATTATAAAGGTAAATAGATCACTCGTATACAGTCTTTTAGAAAACGTGAAGGTACATGTTATGTCAAAAAATGACCGAGATAGCACGAACGGTTGTCGAGATATGAATGAACTTAGGTTTCCCTAAGTCAATTTTAAAAGAATTTGCTTAATTTTTTAAGGAAAGAGATGAAATACGTCAATCAGCTATATACAGCTGTTTAGAAAACGTGAAAATACATTTTATGTAAAAAAATCGCCGAAATAGCACGAACGGTTGTCGAGATGCGGTGAAAAAGCTGAAAAAATGGCACAAATCCCTAAGTTTGAGCAACATTTGCTTAATTTTGAGTACAAAGCAATTTTCGTAGAAAAAAGTGCTCAATGAAAGGGCACTCCGCAAGAGAATATGCAACACGAAGAAAAAAAATTTCTAAAATCGGCCCAGGCGTTCAACCTGCAGACCTGTCTGTGACAAACAAAAAAAAAGTCACAGAGAAAATTGAAATTTTGCGTCTAGTATATTGATATATAAAAAGTTAAATGTACGCCTCCGGCTGCGACTCACCACCTTCGGTGGCTCGTCTTGCCTCCGTCAGTAACAGTAAGTTAATTTTGGAGGCAAGTTTCGTTTAAATGAAAATAAATACTAAAATGTATAATGCAGATTTATTTTTTTACTATCAGCATTAATTATGGTCACGACCCAAATTAAATGCACTCGTGACCGGAATAAATGTAGTGCATTAAAATTTTATCACCCTTTGTAGAATTAAGGTTGCTTGTACCAGAAACAATCAGATGGTTGCAAAAAAACAGAATCAAATCAATTTGATCTCTTCGATTTGATTTTAGGTACACATTTTCCATGGAATGCTCCAGAGCAGAATTGGTTCCATAACCCGAATTGATTTAAGCATTTATTTTAACGCCAAACATCTGAGATCATGCGGCAACTACCGTAACGTTGTTATAAATTGATTCAAGTTTTAAGAATGAATCGTACTCCAAAAATTCATTATGTAGAAGCCAGTCATCTGGAACTAAGTCGGACATAATTGATTTATGCAATTTATTCTACCTAAACTCTTTTCGAGCTAAATAATACTACTAGAAAGCCAGTGAGAATATGTTCTACTGCGTAGAATTAACACATAATAATATAATTTAATTCTGTTAAAATAAATATTAACGTCAAACCGCGCTGAATCAAACACACCTCTTTACGAGTAAAATTAATTTTACTAGATTACTTTATAAAATGCTGATTTAAGAATACTAGATTTGATTCCGCTTAGCTATAATTATGTCGATTTGATTATAGCATAACATACTAGTCGATAGTGGAACTACATTTGTGAGCGGAGCTTGGGCTGTGGCCTTACGAATGTACTCAATTTTATGTTCTTGTAACTACATTGCATAGGGCTTTATCATTGGTAAAAAATATTATATTTGAATTCTTCGACCCAAAAACCCTATAATGGTTTGATCGAATCGATTCTATTTCAATAAATAACACAAATGTTGCAAAATTCTCTATTTTAGCTACATAAGCTTAACTAATTAGCTAATTACTAATTAACCATTCAAAATTTTTTTAATCACAAATATCAGGTGCACACTCTGACATGATAGGCTTTCAAACAAAAAAGTTTTTTAAAATCGGTTCAGTGGTTCTTGAGATCCGTCGGACCGAACGAACGAACGGACGGACATCGACCTTTTTACTCCCAGACAGAAAATAAAAACGCTTCGCTTCGCTCCGCTCAATCATGGCAGAAAAAATCTAGTCTTAAGTTCAATTCTAACATTCGATCTTACCAAACTGGTGCACACATATTACATTTGTTGTCGCATTAGTTGTTGTATAACTCCACGATTTGTTATCAGAACGAAATTTGGAAAAGGGCTCGGAATCTTGTGCAGAAAACTATAATACAGTATACTCAGCTACGACCGTTAGAGTTGCAATTATCCTTAAATTATGTAGTAGTGGGTGATAAAAGGCTCTGTAGAAGAGTGTGTAGAATGGTCTACACCCACGCGTTCAGATCCAAATTAAAAGCTGTGGATTCACGGCAGCACCGGAGTCGGAGTTCAAAACAACCCTTGGTATATATGTTTCAGAAAGGAAATAAAAATTAGCAATGCCAAGTAAAACCATAGTTTGTTGCACTACTAGAATCACATTAAAACACAAAAATAAAGGCCCATTTAAGATGCTAGTGGGAGATAAATTGCGTTCGAGATTCGTTTATTTGGCACACGAGCTCGTTTCTGGCTGTACTGTACTTTTATAGTCACAAAAGTATTAGAATTTTCTAACACACTGACACAATAATTGTAACAGCAATTGAAAACATACAGGCCTGTGTTGCGAAGGTCCGCCGGATAGAATATGGTGAATTATGGGTAACAGAAATGCTGCCGTTTTGCCAGAACCTGAAATTTATTATGAAATACCTTCAGATAACACGTCGCGATAGTAGTTCCCTATCCAATGTGTTATGATATGCTTTTCGTGCGATAAAGTAATGTTTCAAAAAAATGACAATAACTTTAAAAGATTAATTTTTATTCAGTTATCACATTGCGCTATCGCTTGGAGCAAATGAGAGCACATACTTCGAGTAACACTCAAGAACTTAAGCGTTCTTCTAAAAATTTTGGAGTCATCAAATTTTTTGAAGGAAATAGTTTCCAAGGCTGCATTAAAAGCGTACGAATTTCAATCAAATCATGGTTTATTTTATTCATTTAAAAATGAAATTATTGTTTAGGTATAATACACTTAATCCATTTACCACCAGTAATCCTTGGTGATAGCAACTTGACAAGGATCTACTCTCAGCGCCTATATAATTTCTTAAATAATACCACTGGCTTATAACAATACTATATCACGTTATTGACTACAGTCAATTATCCCTTGTAGTTATTCATTAAATCGCTGCTAAATTAATTATAAGCGGATTTAGTATTTTCGAATGCGGATGGTCCAGGAGTAAATTCCGCCTTGAAAAGCAGCGGACTCTTACACTAGGTCGAACAGTCATTTGTTCCAAAACTGTATACCAAAGTTGTTATTTTATCATTTCATAACCGGACAGCTTTGTATTAGCGTTACAACAATAAATTTGGCGTTTGCGTAAAGAGCAAACATACATAAATACTTTCAGCTGTATCTTTCAAATAATTTTGTTTACTCGAACAATTGTGGATCAAACTGGCAGAAACTCCTATTGGAACTATCTCCTATTTGTAAAACATATAAATAAATTCAAGCAAATAGAAAAACGAATTCTGTAGAACAGGAAATTTAAACCATTACAAATGATAAACTAAAATTTTAGAAATTAATAAAATGTTTGAAAATATAAAAGAAACATTCATTCGATAGTCAAACTCAAACTCGATCCTGCCACACACGTACCGGTTTGAGCGCACGCCATTAAGTCTCGTCCTGAGAGTGCTGATGGGATTGCAAACTTTTGTACTGGCGTCGGCTTTTCATAATTGCTAAGTTTCACGTTGTCCATTACAAATGGATGTATCTTAAGGTCGTTGAACTGAAAAAAATTTAATTGAACAGATTAGGAAGATGTATAAGTCGAATCATGTTAATCGTACCTACACGACAATCCATGCAGCTTCTTGTCACATAACGGGCAACTTCGGCTGGGTCCAGGCTCAAATGAAATAAACAGTTCTATTTCTGATTCATTCAACGAAGTCATCGGCTCCCACTATACATGGTTGAAATGGTGGCCTTTAAATGTTGAAAGTGACAATGTAATAGACTCGTCTTGACACCCCCATGATCGGCCGAGTGAATTGTTGCTCAAGCGGTTTTTTATAATCATACCAAGCAAAAACGAAGGTATTCCCGTGCGATATCTGCATAATGATTTTCTATGGTCAGATTCCCTCAACGGGATTACTACGTTTTCCTTGTATATCTAAAAACGAAGACGCACACAGTTTATTGTGTCCCTTACTAAGCTGGAAATTTCATACGTGATATTATTGTTTTACATGAACAATGTATAAATCTCGCATAACAGAAGCAAAAATTGCCGATCCTTGATCAACAATCATCGACGCGGCCTACTTCTGGCAACTGGGCTAGGTCAAAATTTGTGGGGGAGGGCACGAACGGAGGGTAGAAATCATCGAACATGGACGAGCCCAATCGTGGGGGCAAGCGCAAGAAAAGTGTGCTGACCCGGTTCAATTACGCCGTAATTTTCTTAAAAAATTTTGTACGGGACAATAAACCGGGGGCAACTAAAATTTACGAGGAGCACGAACAGGGGCGACCTCGCCGCGAACCAGGGGCGGGCCCCAACAAACGACATGCAAGATGTTCAGCCAGAAAAGATCAATGATGTGTTGTGGATCAACAGAGCAAATTCAATATCACAATTGATTCGAAATATAGTGGCTATTCAAGGCGCAGTTGACGATATGGCACAACACAACGATATCGCTATACGAATCGAAATACGACTGCAGAATGCTGAATTCCAACTTTCTTTACACCATACTAGAGATTTGCTTGCAATGACGAACCATCTAATGCAAAAACACAATTTCCATTATGCCGAGTTGCACCGCATTGTGCAACACTACGTTCTTATGATTCCTACGTGCTATTGCGGTAAACCATAAATAAATTACCTAGTGCTCAAAATTTAATTTCTGGCAACCAAATTCGGTTATTTGCTGATGTGACGATTGACGCTCCATTGCATGGCAACATTATCCAAATATGTAATATATTTCACCCGACAAGATTCTGCGACGATTCCTCTGCCGCTACCTATGGACAAATCGAAAATGAAGCTAGGGTTTATCGCTGTTTAATAGATTGAAGGAAGTTACGAAACCAGTTTCAGGTTGTTACAATCGACAGCCCAATGCTTTTGAGTCTTAATAGCTAGTCGATTGACTGTTTTAAGTACGACAGACATGACGGTAACAGGCCAATATGGTGTTACGAGGGCTCAAACTACTGCAGGAGAACCATCCACATAGTGCGACAGGAATTTGAGACTGAAGATGCAGACGAAATTTTCATGAATTTGAAGTTGGAACTGGTCAAAAATTATGGTAACATCGACCGAATGTCCGTTCAGTAATGGCTACATTTAGTATATACGTTTCTATACCTTAACTGCTCATAGCCAAGTCTGCAGAATTTTTCTACCTCGTGTTAAATTTTTATCTAGACAAATTGTTAGGCATTTTCAAAATTTTGTGGTCAAATTTTTTATGTGGGCATTTGTCCCCAGAAAGCCAAGCAGTGGTCACCCACAAACAGTATTCTTCAGCAAAGTTGTATATTTCAATGAGCTGATGGCGGCGAAGTCTGTCTCGCGAGACATATAGGCTGCGAAACACTTTTACGACTTACTTTAACAACTTTTAAGACCAGAATTGTTAGACAACTCTTAAATAAAACACAGTTTTTACCGTCTCCACCCAGCTGATGGTGTCGGAGCTGTTCATTTTCAACTAAAGGACACTTTGTTATAGAAAAAATTATCGAAATCCAATCACCCCAGGATGAGTTATGAGTGACAACGAAAAACAAAAGAAATTTTTACAGTTTTCCCCCTAGCGCCCTCAGGACGCTCGATCGTTTCAGTCAACCACTGAGTTAACATAAAGTTTCAAAAAGTTTGGTGAATGATTTTTTGACAATTTATGTTGGTATTTAAAACGACTTCTGACTTCTGAAATAAAATTTTTTTGAACTTCTTGATATTCGGTTTGCAGATACAATAGGCATGACATTATTTGACAAAATAAACTCACACTATGTATGCATTGCGGCACATTGTCGCCGGTAGCTTCCACAGGAATTTCTTCGTATTTGTCAAAATTTATTCCAGTATTGTTTGTGGCAAATAGTTCGCTGAAACAACGATGTTACAATATATTATATACTGTTGTAGGAACTAGACTTAGTTATGATTTGATGTTAATGTTGTTATAATTATTATAGCGTTAGCATAGTAAGTTTAATGTTACACTTATACCATTTTAGTTTAATCTACACTTACATAAAATACTTAATAGCATGTATTTATACAAATTTTTGCTCATCAGTTATTATTATTTTGTTATCATTATTTAATACTTTAATGAAAAAATACGGTTAACGTTAACATTAAGTCCAATAAGTACAAACGCTCTCAACATTGTATAATTGCCAATTTTACAACAATTTGTTCAGCACAAAAAGATTTTGAGTTTTCACTGGTTTAGTAGATTAGTGGTTTATTTGGGTTTTTGGACACCCAGAGCAAAAAATGCCTTCCACTATACACACTTGCGTATACTGCTCAAACTGAATGTGCTTACAACGCATGGAACGTACAATAAACAGTTTTGCTCTGATTCTATTCGGCTACCTTGACTAAACATACGTTTGTTACATGTTTTTCTGTCGGTAACTGGAAATTATTGGTTTATGTGGTTCTAAGAGTAAATAATAGAAGGTAGAAGGCAATTTTCTGATCAGTTGTCAGAGACACTGTTTAGGCTAGCGTTGGGCAACCGGTGCAAGTCAGGTAGATGTTAATGATGATAACTTTCTATTCAGAATGCTGTAAATGAGACACTGTGATACTGCTCGCACAGTTTCAATAAAAACAGTTCATTGCCAAGAACGCAGCTTCTGGTTGCGTTGCAGATACTTTACTTTAATGTAGACTGATTTACAAATGTTACAAGCGCAGTGGCTGGTGCTTGACGCAATTTATATTAGCCAAGCATACGCTAAGTACTTCTACGTAATTAATACTCTGTTACCGAGTTGGACAGGTTTAATTCGAACATATCCCACAGACTTCAGAATATGCAAAATAGATACTACAAACATCGACCTGGCTTTGACAAACTCCTACAGGTTAACATGAAAAATTCCTACTGAAATTATGCACCCTACTTACGTTTCACACGACAAATTGCTGAGTTAATGTTTTATTTTGCTTGGTTGTATTGGAACTTTATAATTGTGTTCATATATTACATATGTTTGGACCACAGATGAAGCAAAAATGTGGAAAATTTCAAACAAAATTTTTAAACAGGAATTCCGGTTCCGGTATGGTTTTTGCCCTTTGCCGCGACCGCAACCGGCACACGATTTTTACCGGAACCGGAATTCCGGCTACTCCCTGTTAAATACACATGGTAGTAGTACATATTTCGTAGCTAGGGGTATCACAGTGATAGCCCAGGCGTGGTAGACTCACTCAAAATTAAGAACTCTAACTGGTAACTGGCGTACAATCATCATAACTAGTCGGTAGTGGAACTACATTTGTGAGCGGAGCTAGGGCTGTGGCATTACTAATGTACTCAATTTTAGGTTCTTCAAATAACTACATTGCACAGGACATTATCATTGGTAAAAATATTATATTTGAATTCTTCGACCCAAAAAACCCTATAATAATTTGATCGAAACGATGCCACTTCAATAAATAACACAAATATTGCAAAATTCTCTATTTCAGCTGTATAAGCTTAACTAATTAGCTAATTACTAATTAAACACTCAAAATTTTTTAATCCTAAATATCAGGTGCACACTCTGACATGATAGGCTTTCCAACAAAAAAAGTTTTTTTAAAATCGGTTCAGTGGTTCTTGAGATCCGTCGGACCGAACGAATGGAACGGACGGACATTGACTTTTTTGGTCACAGACAGAAAATAAAAACGCTTCGCTCGGCTTCGCCTCGCTCCGCTCAACCATCATTAATCGAATATACTTTTTAAATTAAACCATATAGACCTCTCTTCTCTGGGATCAGGATCTTTACGTATCGACCAGTCTTCCTCACGGTAACTTCCTTCACGTCCCCGGCCAGCGGGTGGTCCATAATCGTCTCTTAGCGCTTTCCATCTATCACATACCGGCGGTTGATGAGGATGCTCGTCAAATACTTCGGACGACTCTCGGTGGTAGCCTGGAGATATTGGCCCACCGCCGCGATTATTATCCCAGCGATTGTACTGTTGCTGAGGTCGATAGTGCCATTCCTCGTGCTCGTTAATCTGCTCACGATGTGGCGGTGGCCTAAATAATCATACATAAGCGTTCGAAAACAATCTCGCTGAACTTTACTAAAACCATAAATCTAGCGTGTCACTATTAAGCCCTTAACATTACCGGACTCAACTTATTTCCTACAAAAAGATCCAGTGGGAGTTACAACATGAACGGCTAGACTACGCTGAAGCAGGTATATAGTATATTAGTTCAGCTAGTTTTACGTCTACTAGTGACGTGAGCACGAAATTTCAGTTACGTTAACAGTTGTAGTAAGTACAGTTCTGTTGGCAGTTATAGTCAAAAAGAAACTAGGATGTGATTAATTAATGTACTAAACTGGTCACTTCGATAAGGCACAGGCCGCGATATACCATTAAAACACAAGTTGGGATCTTGATTTCTCAATTTTCACTACCTTTTTTATCTATTTTTCTTGCAGGAGTGAGTTAATCAAATCCACTCGGGCAAAAGTGACGTAATAATTCACCACTTTCCAACGAGACGGATGAGTACTTTACCAGAAAAATAACATTAAATTACTGGATATATTATAATAGCATAAGTTTCCAAGGTTGTCAGCTGAGGGGGAATGTTCTCAGAGGTTTCCCTAATTCGTTCCAGTTTTTGTCAATATTCTAAAAATTTTCACAGCACATGTGGTTCGCGCAGGGAGTACGCGGTATAATGTAACAACGATGTTTAATGTTCGTTTCATGTCGGTCTTATATTTTCCGCACACATGATTTGGAAAACTTAGAAAGTGAACCGATAAATTATTGGAAGGCAAACCATATGGTCACAATATCAGCAAAAAAATTAACGCATGCAAACTGAACGCTAAACAGAGACAATGAAATCATAAGTGATCAAAGATATAAGCGGAAACAAAAAAAAAGACAAATTTATAATACCCGGTTCACGAAATATATATAATTAATCAAGTTAGCGAATAAACCACAATTTTAACTGCAATCTAATTTAAAGATTTCTGGACGCAACTAAATAATATACGATGACCCTAAAAATTTTAAACACCCACAACAAAGCATCTACAAAAATGTTGAACTATGCTCACTCCACCAGAGCAGTGCCTTTTTGTTTTTGCAATAACCAGTTTATGGATATTGCTAGCTGAACAGAGTAGAGAGTAAAAAAGAAATAGGATCCTGAAGAAAATCACCATTGGCAAAAACATACAGATTATAAACAGACCAATATATCACCACAAAAATAATGCTAACGAAGCAAACATGATAGCGTTTGAGTGTGTAACAAAATATAAAATTAGACCGACAAACTCAGCATTTCTCGTTGAGGACACAGTGATGCCTGAACGAAGCCCATTATAGATAACCGTCAGCCAAAATAAATACCTAATAATAACACTTAAAAAGGTGAAGAAAGCATCAAACAATGGTACTAGATGTTTGTAATAATTACATTCCTCTGACCCAAACTAGTTTCGATTTCCAGTATTTTCGGCAAATTTGCCCATGTTGTCCCGCCAGCTTATCGTAAACCAACCCCCAATGCTCAACCAAATCCATGATATTTTAAGGTTTCCCACTCCCACCACCACATCCTTTAGAGTCGAGTGGTTCCAGCGCACGTGCAACGGGTTCGACTACACCCGGATTTAAGCACTCTTTTCCATTTGTCTCTGTCTGGCGCGTCTCAATTAGTAGCCCGATCGATTGAATTTCCTACTTGACGACCTGTTCCCACTTCTTTTTCTGCCTCCCACGGGACGCCTTTCTTTCGAATTGGACTTCGACCGCTTTTTTCGCCACGCCGCAAGTTATGCGTTTAACGTGGCCGTACCATCTCAGCCTCCGGTTAGTCAGTTCCGTCTCCAGCGACGTAAGTCCAAGTGATTTCGCCACATTCTCGCTGGATGCACGGTCTTCCCAACGCACTCCTGCCATTCCACCGCATCATTTTTCTGTCAGTGGCTAGAAGAAGGGTCGCTGCTTCCTTCGTGAGTGCCCAACATTCAGAAGCGTAAGCTAGCACGGGGCGAATGCAAGCGTTATACACCCTCCTGCGCACCTTACAGGGCAATCGCTTGTTGGTAAATAGACTCGCCAACTCTTTCCATTTGAACCAGGCGGCTCGGCTACGGGCCTTGGCTGCCCTCAGTCGCCCTTGTAGTCGGTGGTGTCCCCAAGGTACATGAATTTGTCCACTATTTCAAATTTCCTGTTGTCCACCCAGAAGTCAGTTGTCTGAACAGTTGTCTCACATGAAGTTTTCGTTCGAGCGGGGGCGCACTCTGAGGCCAGTGCAGCGCATATGAACCCATTTTCCACAGCTCTCGGCAAGACAGCGAGTTCGTGCCTACTCCCTTTCCGCAATGTGAACATGGAAACTGTCCGGTCTGAGCAGGCTTGCCGTCTCCTACAGTGACCAGAACTTTGGTCTTCTTCTCGTTGACTTTGAGACCTTTCCCCTCCAAATCACTACACCGCACACGGAGCCGTTCCGTGAGTTGTTGTTGAGAGTCCGCGGTGATAACGAGGTCGTCTGCGAAGAGTATTTCCCCAATTGATTGGTTCTGCAGCCTCCTCGAGCACGATAGCGAAGAGCAGTGGACTTAGAACGGAATCCCGGTGGACTCCCACTGAGATGTCAAAGGGGTCTGATGTTGTAGTATGGCCCCTGACTTGGGACGTTGACCGTTCGTATAGTTCCATTGCTTTGCATACGTGTTCGGCTACGCCATGCCTCCTTAAGGCCCATTCCACCACCTTTCTCGGGACCCGATCGAACGCCTTCTCCAGGTCGACAAATGCGTGCCACAGCAGTTTCCCCTCCGTAACGCCTTTTCCTGCAGCTGACTGAGTACGAATATTGGGTATGTTGTACTTCTCCCAGGCATAAAGCCCGTCGACATCTGCTGATGTTGTCACCATGTTCGTAGGCGTTTCACCAACAGTCTTTCGTATAGTTTTATCTCGTGTTCGAGGAGACGGATACCTCATAGGAGCCGAATCCAGTGTGTTTCTTTTGCCTTTGTAGACGTAAATGGTGTCACTGTTGGTCCACTCATTAGGGATGCCATTTCTCAATAACGCGGTTCAATACAGCTGTCAATGCAGCAACGCCACCTTCAGCCACTAGTTCGGTAACCAACCCGGTACCTGCTCTTTCCCCTCTTAGCGGCCTTCAGTGCGTTTTTGATTTCGGCTTCCTGAAACGCATGGATTTAACTTTCGGTTGGAGCCATGACTCCGAGATCATATGGCCTTTCCACATTTAGTAGGTGCCTTGTATAGGATCTCCAGCGTTCTAGCACTTCTATTTCATCGACAATGATGCGTCCGCTGGGATCTTTGATAACTCTAGATCCGGTCATATCTTGTCGCTCTCATTTTATTTGCCGTGCTATTTTGAACATCTTCCCTGGTTCCTCGCGTGTATCTAACCCTTGACACCACTCTCTTTGTAGGAAGCATCTTTCGACTTCGCTACGGCAACCTTTGTCGACGTGCTTATTCGGAGGTACTCAACGCGCGTTTCCTCAGTACTGCATCTGCGCTGCCACGCAAGAAACGAATCCCTTTCGGCCTTCACAGCTTGTTGAGCCGAATCGTTCCACCACCAGGTCTGCTGATCTGGCTGCTTGCCTCCTTTGGTGAAGCCGCATACCCTGCCAGCTATTTGGAGGAGACTGTCGCTGCAACTCCTTCCAAGAACTCGTTTTGATGTTGGCAATCTGCTGTTTAAACAGTTCTTGTGTGGCCGCATGCTTGAGCTTCCTCACTCTCAGCCCTGGCGATTGACGCCTCGCTTCTCTGGCTACGACTTTATTCATCGGGATGTCCGCGACCAGCAGCCTATGTTGTGTCAGGCATGCTCCACCTGGAATGACTTTGCAGTCGACTGCTGGTTTTGAAGATTGTCTCCGAAGAATGAAGTCGATCTGTGTAGTTGACGTACCACTTTCTTGGAGGTAATGAGTTTTTCGCTACCTTTCTTGAACTCGGTGTTGACAATCCGCATATCGTGTTCAAGACAGAAGTCCAGCAACCTTTCCCTTTCGGCGTTCAAAGTCGTCAAAACCGTGTGGACCCATCACTGGATATCCGCCAACGTGCGCTTTGAGATCGCCTGCAACGACCAGCTCTTCCTCTACGGATACGGCCATTACGCAGTCATGCAGACAATCATAGAAGGTGTCTTTTTCTTCCTCTCGCCGACCCGCCTGTGGTGCGTATACAGAAAAGAAGCTACAGACAGATCTTATCACCTACTACGATTTTGATACGCATTATCCTGTCCTTTAGACGCTCAACCTCGATCACGTCATCGGCCAAGGTCTTTTTGACCATGAACCCCACTCCACTTTCAAAGCAAGCATCCCCACTCCTCCAAAGCTTGCTACATTCCACACCGCTTCCACAGATCCTTGTTCCTTGCCTCTTGAATCGTACTTCTTGGATGGCACAGATGTCTACCCTTTTTCGTGCTAATAATTAAGCACATTTTCCTGCTCTTACCCTTCATCGCGCCGACATTTGCAGTAGCAATATGATAGGTCCGTTCCCAGAAAGGACTGCCACGGGCACCGTCGGATCCCTTCGTAACGACGGCTCCACCAAAGACTCTCCGCACCTTCTGTTGTTCAGTTAAGAGCTGCGGGGACACTGAGGGCCATCCAATTTTGCGCTGATGTCATGGATTTTTGTTGCAGCGTGTTTTTACGGCCCAGTGTCCTTCCTGACGCCACCATCAGGTCGGAAGCCATGGCCCTAGGCCATTGGTGTAAACACCGGACCCGTGAGGCAGCATATAATTTTTATCGTGGTTTGTCGCCCACTAGTTAGTTTTTGTTTGGCGGACTAACAACCAGTAGCCTTTGGGTGAAGACCCTTAGCCCGCAAGGTTTCCCACTTTATGTCTTCAATATGTTAATATTTTTAGAGAACATAATTTATAATGCAAGAATACTGTTTCATAGCTTCAAAACTTTGGAATGACAGTGCAGTAGTAGCTGAAAATGTGGAAATAGTTAACATATAAAACAAAATTTTGTTATGCCGCTTGAAATTTTCCGCTAGAATTAAATGAGGTCACTCTTATCAAAAGGCTGTGAGCAGATCAATCTTTTTGACAAATATAAACCGTTTAAAGCGAAAATATTCCAGCTCCTCCATATTATGTGCTAAGCCTCGCGTACCATGCTATATTATGTTTTAGCAAAGTATCTCACAACCACCGACCTGCTGTCAACGCTATAGCGTCCACGATACGATGGGGGTTATTACGAGGTCGATTGGCGCCACCACCACCGCGATCATCTGAATAATCATCGGCTGACGCTCTGCAACCGAAACAAAATACATGCAAAAGTGAATCGACAACGATACAAGAAAAACTACAAAAACACAGTGCCACAATATTACAGTCAAGTAATATACAAGAGGACATGACAATCCAAACTATGCGAAACCTCGGAAACCAGCCGGGGGGCCGGCTCACCTATTTTACCGGGGGGGCAATTTTTTTGCTGGATTTTGTGGCGTTTAGACGTTTATTTTTCTCAGCAGGTGGCTTTGAGAAATGGGGCCCATTTTTTGCCGGAGAGCCGTGGGTACCTCCGTTTTGCCGGGGCAGCCAAAAAGGCCGCCCCCCCCGCCCCTACTTGGGACCAGCCAGCAATCTCTGGAGCAGCAATACGTAACTGAACGAAGACCACATTTACGGTCAAAAATTCCAATTTCCAGAATATAACATGTCTTCATTAGTTTGGTTACGTATTTTGTACAGGTTATCAAGATTTATCTATTTAGTTATCCAGAGGCCAAAACAAATACTTGATGCCTTGTCAGTTGTAATTCGATGGGTTTAGGGTCGACGAGGTTTAGGATTTTCAATGGTTTCAGGGTTCAAGACATTTCAAAGTGGTATATGCATCAGAGACAGCATGCTACAACCAGGGCGTCCGCGCATTTCCGGTCATGAATATCCGGGATTTTCCAGGATTTTTTGAGCGAATTTCCAGGATTTTTAAATGCAACAATATTGGTGAAGGGATGAATTTTTAAGCTTTGTAATGACACTTTTTTCATCTCGAGTACTTGTTTTTGGATTTCATTGGTAGCGGACACCCTGCGTCATACGATTTTCCCATAAGAAAAAATTAAGAGTTACTCTGTAATAACTGAAATCTGAAACCAGTAACCACAGACAAAGAAACAATGTTGTGGTTCAAGAACTTATATATATTCTGAAATTAATTAATGATTCAGAGGCGATGATAAATAATATATAAAAGTATGGCTCCTGGTGCTGATGTGGGAAAATGTGAGAGTAAGAATTTTTCAAAAAATACAAATTTAGTTGAAAAATGTTTATGAATTTCCAGGATTTTTCTGACGATTTTCCAGGATTTGCCTCTTTTTACATTACGGCCCTTTCAATTTCCAGGATTTTCCAGGATGCAGAGCCAATTTCCAGGATTTTCCAGGACTCGGACACCCAGTACAACAGATGTTTAAACAAAATAACTTAAAAATCAAACCACGATAGCTCCGTTTCACCGTCGCTTGTAAGATACTGCAGTTTTAATCATTTTTAAATGTTAGCTTCTCGAAAAACATTCAAACCATAAGAAGTTGTCGGAACTTAAAAGATTCATTCGAACATAATTTCAAAACAAGAAACACCAATTTAATGCGGTTTTAACGTTATAATCTCCCCAACGTTTTTAACCTATGTACCCCAGATAGTGTCAGGCACATTGTCGACAACAGAGTGTATTAGACACCCTCATGTTTTTTATAAATTTTTCAAGGGTAGTTAGCTACGGGTATCGCCACTTTTCCACGATGTCAAGCACACCTTGGCTTCGTCGCAATTTCATTGACGTTGTGTGGTATAATCTCGTCAAAATGTGTATGGTCTAGATACAAATTGATATTTTAAAATAATACACAGCACAACTGACTAATGCACCGCATTAATACACATGGTGTCCGTTACTGTGAAAGTGCGCAAAAACGGCAGCTGAGCGTGTGTACGACACAGTAAACAAAAGCGTAGTAGCTAGGGTATGTCGTACATAGTCGCAAATTGATTTACTGTATGGGCGTGGGCATGACTGTGTATATGGTAGGGGCGCTACTATAAGGAGACAAACGTTCCAAGCAGCAGGGACATTATAACGTGAACGCCACATGACGAACATCAAACAAACAATAATTGCCATCGCATCCGAGTCCCAGCTCGGTTAATTGCGAGCGTCGTTTATAAGCTACTAGTTGTTCAGCTAAATAAGGTAATAGGAAGGACAGAATTCAATAAGTTTGCTGATCATGCAACATAGGCATATTGTAAAGTCCCAGCTTTGTAATATTACATCAGTATATATCCAGGAGTTTCACTATCCCCATCAAGCTTTGACGATAAGCTTTACAATAGTGTATAATCGATTTGTTAAAAATTTGTAATCACTAAAAATCCTTTACCTATCAGGCAACCAGTATGTAGATTGTAATGGCTCTGAAAATCATCCAATACTTAACCTTTCTTAATGCCGACGTGAAAAACACGCATTGCTTATCATTCTCGGTAAAAGAATCCCAGTTTTCCTACACGTTATATATACTAGTTTCCTATTTCTGCTCCAGGTATAGTAGCATACTAGTTACTTGCGCCGCCTGAAGAAACGGGCGCGTCTAGTATACGTACAATAGCCAGAAATTACAGTGTGATGTAGTGCCATAGTGTAAGATATTTTCAGCGTAATGGGCAAGCCTGTCCAACCGATCTTCAAATCAAGTAAACGGCGAAACAGTTTTTAGGTTTCACCGCTAAGATATGGAAGTACCAGAGAGATCACGACACACCTGTAAACACAATGGCAACGTCCAAGATGCTACGTAACGGCACAGCCAATATTTTGAAAATAATTCATACGGAACGAGCGAAGGGAGCGGAGCTTATACTGACGTCACTAGGGGGAAAATGTGAGAATTCCCGTTTTCGTCAGTTTCTATCATTCGCAAGTTATCTTCGGATGGATGGATTTTGATAAATTTTTTATTCTGTAGCAAAAGTGACGTGATTGTGCTCTTTAGTTGAACGCGAACAGCTCCGAGCCCATCTTCAGGGTCAAAATGGCAAAAACAAGATTAATTTGCCATTGCCAAATCTGGCCATACAGGTAACAGTGTTTCGCAGTCCATATTTCGCGACACAGGTATCGCAGCAAAAAATGGGCACTCATCGAGATTTCTAATTCCGCTGACCCCGGTTTCTGTCGGATCACTCCGTGTCCCACTGTGGGACCGATGCCAGAAACAGCAATTTTTCAATTTTCGCATATTATTGCGTTACCATACAATGAGCGACTGCAGGGCTATAAAGCACTATAGGTATGATGGTTTTGCTATCTAGACACTAACTTGACCATATAGTCCTTTTTCATTTATTTGGTTATATATTGCGTGCAGGGTATCAACAATGGTCTATATAGGTCTGTCTGAACGCTGAATGTTAAGATTTGGTTATCTTGAGCGTGCATATTTCAAGCCTTTTCATGAGTTTAGGGTCAAGAACACCGATTTCCATAATATAATATCACTTCAGTAGTTTCGTTCTGTGTAGTTCCGTGCAGGTCATCAAGAATGGTCTATATATATGTATCGCGGATACACGCGGACCCCGAGGTCTTGCGCGTGGTGGGGGTTGTTGGTACCCGCTTAGCGACGAAGGAGATGTCGTGTCGGGAGGTGGGTGACAAAAGTTTATCTCCCCCCCCCCGAATGTAAAGATTTGGTTATCTATAGTCCAGCGTGCATATTACATGCCTTTTCAATGGGTTTAGGGTCAATGAACCTGATTTTCGGAATGTAGTCTGTCTTCAATTATATCTTTGGTTAGGTATTGCGCACAGGTCATCAAGAATTGTCTATATGGGTTTTCCGACAGGCTGATTACGATGGTTTGATTATCTAGAGATGAGCACAAATACTTGAAGCGTTGTTAGTTATTTGCGATGGCTTTAGTCGCTCCGTTTCACCCTCGCTTGCCAGATACTAGAATAAAAGCTCAAAAACAGTTATTCTGAAAAAATAGTATTGTTCTGAGAAAGTGTAGCACTCGATACTAGCTCTAAAACATTTTTACCACCCGGCCCTATACCGCTTTATTACTTTAATTAAGACCAATACCACCAAAGTGTCCAACCTCCTCCGTTGATTTTGTAAGATTCTAAACTTAAACAATAATCAATGGGGCACCTATAGCGATGAGTACATGTAACTAACTACTCGCGCAGCGAGACACTGTGCAAGTCTGCGCTCAGCGACTATTGCAAGGTTCCAAAATAACACGCCAGAAATACATGGATGGCAATCCTAAACCCATTTTAACCACATATCAAAATGGTAGCAACCTTTATTTCTTCATCCAATGACTAAAACGACGAAAAGCCTGATGATTATAAATTACAACTTTAAGAATAAATTATAACTTGAAGGCCATTTTCACGTTAAAGGCCTTAATGTTTGCCCTATTAGAAGCATAGCGCTCAAAAACAATTATTTTTATAGTATTCAGCATCGTTATGGACCCATTCGAGCTCAAGGGTATAATTTAATTGAAAAAGCGGCACAATATAACTCTTTTGGTTCTAAAAATTCAATAGCTTTACACTAACTATTCATTGAAAAATAAGCAATTTTTGTTTGAAAATGCTAAAAATAGGCTAATACGCATAACTAAATTAGTTAATTACGACTTACGAATTAAAAACTATTGGCACATGAATCATATTAGGTATATACTTTAAACAAAAGCTATAAAATCGGACCAGTAGTTATTGAGAAGTTCGACGGACGGATAAACGGTGCCGGACGAAAACAAATACGCTTCGCTTCGCTCCTATCAACTAGCTATATATCTGACGCTGCAAAAGACAACCCACAACCAAATAAGTGATCACAGATGATTTTTCAGTAAACTGCGTCCGCCAACGGTCGAACTCAAACACAGTGGAAAGACAACTGAGAAAGTGTGATACCGTCATGTTCTGTTATATGTGACCCAACTACCGCATTACGTATCACAAACCTATACACAGAGTTGTAAATGTCTTGAAAGTCATTATATTATAACAAAACAACTGAAGTCAGATCATATCATGGAAATCGGGTCTGTTAACCCGTTGAGAACCAGTGAAAAGCATAAAATATTGGTGCTGTACTGCAGATAACAAAGCTATATTATCAGGCACACCGAAAATATACGCCAGCATTTGATGCCTTGGAAGAAACATATAGCCATGCAAACGAAAACAGACTACATTCTGGAAATCGGATTCGTCGACCCTAAAATACACTGAAAGCAACTTGATATAAGTGCGTGAGAAACGTCGGCTTAGAGAAGTGTAAATGGTTCTATCGTATTCAGTGTACCGCAAAACCTAGATACAGACCAAGTTCTTGATGCCCTGCGCGCAATACGTAGCCAAACAAATAGCGATATACTACATTCTGAAAATAAGTTTCGTCGAACTACCCTTGAAAACACTGAAAAGCTGTAAAATGATATTATTGTAAACAAGAGTGCATTAGGGAAAGTAAGACACTTCTCTACACTCTAATGTTAGCCCGTGTTTGACGATACGGGCGTTTTCGGCCTGACCTCCAGTTTTTGGGGGGTCGAGATGCACTAACCCCCCAGTTTCTAGGGAGGGGAGCGTAGCTCGGACCCCCAATTTCCGGGGAAAGGTCGGGTGAACCAGTAGCTGCATATAATCCGACCCCCCCAGAAATTGGGTGGTCTGACCTCCACTCCCCCAAAAAAACTGGGATGAGGGTTCGAGCTACCCCCCAGAAACTGGGGAGGTCAGGCCGAAAACGCCCGTATCATAAAATGCGAGCTAACGTTAAAGTGGAGGGAAGTGTCATACTTTTCCCTAATGCACTCTTGTTGTCAAGTATTGAAACTATCGTATTCAACATACTTGATACGCTAATAGGCATTCGTTCATATGGCAAAATCACGCAATGTCATGTCAAAGCTTTACGAGTAGATGACACAATTAGAATTAACATTAATTATTTGCCATAATTCAACAAAACTGAGACTTGCTTTTATTTCACACAACCCTTTGTTCACAATAGCGGGCAGGGACGTCACTAGAAAATATTAACTGGGGGCGCTCACGCTTGATGGTGATCGACTCGATTAATCGATGTGACGGATTTAAATTCTACTCCACCTGGTATTCAAAGTTGCCAATTTCCCTACGCTAATTTTAAAGATAAACAAGGGTACCGCACCCAGAAAAAAAGAAACGATAAAATCACTAATGTAATCTTGTGCATTTTTGACGTCACCTTAAAATAAATGGATGGTGTTGGGGTTGACATGAAGAAGCCAAAATTTACCAAAGAGCAAGGTATTACCGAAATTTCGGTTTCGTTGGAAATCATGTTCCGGTTCTGGCAAAAGGTAAAAACCATAACGGAACCGGATTTCTTGTATAAAATTTTGTTTAAAATTGCGTTATACTTTTTGATCCAAACATCGTTTATATATACACGATGATCAATTTGGGTTCACAACCACAAAACAATTTACCTGAACAAATTTCCTTGTAGAAAGCAAGTATGACAAATACTATAAGTACAATTTTTTTAATGTTATCGCTCTAGAAATGGTTTACCTTAAGCTTATGCTGGTGAACTTTGTGGTAGTACTATTTACCTCCGCGACTCAATTAATTAGGTTTAGGCCAAGTACAGCATTTCAAGACTCTTCGAGAATGCGCAGTTTAGTTAAAGCAATCACTGTGGAGAGTGTGGCCTAGTGGTCTAAAACGCAGTCCTTCTAATAACAAAATTTGAAGTTCAAGCCTCGTCGGCGCCTGATTTTTTGCCTTTATTATAGGTCTTTGCTTCCGTAAATATATGGTGTTCTTAACGTAAAAAATGGTTACGTCAGTGACATAGCACTGATGAATTCTGTAATTGAAGTTCTTGTAAATATCGTTTTTTCTATTGATAAATGCTGAATTTATATGCCAAAATAGAGTCTGTGTATCTTTACAAATAATAACGAGCAGAACTATTGCAGCTTAGGCAACAAGGTAAGGGACTTCAAGTTGAAAATATGAGTACAAGTTTTTATACTTCACAAGCACTGATAATTACCGGTGCAACGATAACAATTTCTTAAAAAACTTTTATTACCGATTCCTTGGCGCGCACTTCTCCACTCACTAAAACTTTTTCAGTGAATTTTAAAACTTGTTTGAAATCAGGGTCTCCGAATTTTGGCTGGATGCAATAAAATAGAAGGACCACGATGTGCCCCATTGGAATGTGGATTAAAAATTGTCAAAATCAAGTCTAATATATTCAATACCAAAAGCTAGAATATTCAATAAATCGCATTATAAACTCTGCTATGTTTCTGTGTTTTACGAAATATCCTATAATACTTTTGAACCTGCTGAACGAAAGAAAAGTACCAATTATTATTGAGTGATTGGTGTACTGACAACATTTAAGCTTTGTATAATGCCTCACCTAAGCATTGTTAAATGCATGACCCATAATCTATATTCTGCCATGCTCTGAACGTAGTGCCTACAAGTTAACAAAATGGATCAAAAACCGCGGGAACCCAGCGGCCTCAGCGAATAATCTAGTATCCATTTCCCCCTGGCGTCCTCATTTTGTCCTAGCTTCCGCTTGCTTCGCGGCTCCATTTCAATAGCTATAGTAGCCTATTGTTCAGCTTAAACAAGCAAGAAAATTGCCTTGTCTAAATGTCCGCTTTGTTGGTATATTTGAATTCTGAGTGTAGTGAGTGAAACGAGCGAGGCGAATAATTATTACAAGCCGTGACAGCTGCGGAATTTGATAATAGCGGTTATTGGGTTTTTACACGTATAACACAAGTTTGGCTAGGCGAATCGATTCGCGCGGTAACTCATTTGAAAGTTCGAAATCATAGTCAAGCCAAAAACCATAGTCAGGGAAAGCCAAAAATCATAGCCTCTGTACGACTGTATATATATAATGCGTTGCTATGCGGTTTTCTAAGAATATATGATTTGGGTTAAAACGGGTTCAAAATTGATCCATGAGATCCAAAATACACCAAAATGTTTACATCTCTATAACTACTCGAGATTATATCGAAGAGTTTTGGGTCTTATTTTGTACATCAAACCGTCCTATATGTAACTGCAAGCGGTTTGCTACCATTATCATTATTTACGCTGGAGGGCTGGGTGAAAACAGATTTATCAATGGGCCTATGGGACCCAAAATACACGAAAATGGTAATTATCCTTGGCAACGGTTCGAGCTATGGGTGGTTTGGCCTGATTCTGGAGAGTCATTTACCCTCTATGTAGTTGTAAATTGTGTACTGCTATTATCATTATCTAGGCTGGAGGATTGGGTCAAAACAAGTTTATCAATGGAATGGGCCCATGGGACACACACAATATATGAAAATGGTTAAATGCTTATATCTTGGGCAACGCTTAGAGGTACACGTGCGTTGGTCTCATTTTGCAGAGCAATATTACTCTCTATGTACTTGCATATCGCGACGCAATACGTAATCGGATAAATCTTCTATATTATTTAAGCAACAAGGCGGATATTCGGTGGATCGACTTGTAATTTATGCTCGATATAGATGTATACAACATCTATGTAAATTACATAATACAATACTCGGAAATCATTATCTTGACGATAAGACAAGCTACTAGTTTTAAACTTTAGCTCATAGCTCGAAAATTGCTGATAAAACAAAACATGCGCAAAAGGAAACTTGTAGCGTTTGATGAGATTTTGAGTCTCCATTTTTCGATCTAATGCCTCTGGCAAGAGTTATACACTAAAATATTGTGGAGCACAAAATAACTAACTCCAATTTGTGACAACATGAGTAAGAATTTAATCAAACGGTGCAACCGTAAAGTTAGTTGCACAACTACATCATGTTACACGTAGAATAAAATTGCGAAAATCCATGTATATATCAAGCAAAGTGTTATTCCCGCTAAAAAAGAATTTTTTCTCAAAAGCGCTAGTAAAAAATTCAGCCTTCTCAATTTAGGTAAAATTCGTTTAAACTGACCAATATAATCCATGGCACCTGCGTTATTGTTTCTGGTATTTGAAGCAAGTGAATTGCAAGCCAACCGCCAGCGACGATCATGGCAGTAATACTCACAAAAAATACCCAACCAGCTCCTGTAGCATCATTACTTGCCGCTGCTGCACAAATTAACACCAACAGGCTCAGGCCCTGAAAAACATTAAACATGCGTGTGCATTTACGCAATAATTACATCGCCATTTATGTCAACTAACCAGTGTAGGTAATTCATGGTACCTGAGTTGTTTCTGGTATTTGAAACAAGTCAATTTCACGCCAACCGCCAAGGATGAACATGGCAGTTATACTCAAAAACTAACTAACGTTGCTTGCCGCTAATGCATAAAGTAACAGTATTAGACTTAGGCCTAGAAAAATTCTAACAGTAAGTGCAGCAGCACATGCAATATACTGGCCTCCGTTGGGTCGAGAATTCTTACAGTACCAGGGACACAGGGACATAGCAGAAAATACCACGAGTCTAATTTTTTTAATAACGTCTTGCTAATAATGATAATACCCTTGACTTATTAATACATATTATATATGTGACCATTTTTTATTTGAACTACTGAAAATTATGTTAGAGGCCAACGATACAATAACAAAGAATGTCGAATTCTGTTCAAATTACTGGATACTTTAGGATAAAATCATAATTCTAATTATCTATCCGTCAGTCGCAAAAGAGACGAGTTACTTTTAAAGGAAACACAGCAAATGTGGCCGGTGTACGTCGAACGACTCTTATGCTGGACGTCTACATTGAGACAAGCCCTCAAAAAGAATACTTAAAGTTTATAATCAGAACAAGGCCGTTGGCGCCGTGTCCCACAGACTACAAAACCCTTTATATAATTCCACCGGCACTGACCAAAAAACGGAAAATCCCGGAGGCGACAAATCATAGCAGTTAAGAAATACTAAAATTATGTTATAAATATTTTTCCCTAGCAGTATTGAATGCATACAACGCAAATGGCAGTATTTCATCGCATTCAACAATCAACAACCTTGAATACAATATATATACACATTGTGGTCAACTACGATTTAAATTTTGAAAATTAAAATTTTACTTTTGCATGTGATTTTTAAGCTATCACGGCTCAGTGTTAAAACAAAAAAACTATTATAATAAAGCAAAGTTGTAGGTCTCGATTATGTATTCTACAAAGGTTACCTGTATTTTTTCTTCGATGCAAAAGTTATAACCCGTCGCTCAAGCAACAAACAAGAAATCGAGCCATTATTCGGTTAGCCAAAATTGAAAATTTAGATTTCACTTCTGGAGTTGTCTTGAAAGTATACTATTCTTAGCTAAGGAAACATTATATAGCAAGAAAATTTGTAGATTTCTATGAGAGGATTCTACATAGCGGCCTATATTTTTGTTCCGATACGAATAGTTACATTAAAAATGTCAATGTACGTCAAATCAGAAATCAGTTTCCTATTAGTGTCAGTTTTGTGAGAATTTGAGCAAGGAATTATTAGAGCGAAGCAAAAACAGAGGAGCAAACTTAAATTACGCAAATTAAATTTACTTAAAAAACTTAAATTAAATTAAACATCGAAAAAAATTGCGAAAATGCAAGAAGATAATGAATAATCCGTGGCCGAAACAAAAAGGTCCAACTCCACGCTTATCGCTCATTTCAATAATATATATCTGGAACTTAATATTTCCATCATTCTCAAATATGCACTGACATGACAATTACAGACAGAATCAAATTGTAAAACTCGGCTCTTAGAAAGGGGCCAACTTCAGTGGACGAGCGGAAGCAAAAATCCAAACTCCAAAATATTAGGCGATAAATTTTGCTATTTTTGATGTTAATTTTATGAAGTTGGTACTAGCGGGGCTTTGCCCTGTGTTCCTCCGGAGTGCTCGTCTCAGAGCTGTGTGTTGCGACACTGGAATATATGCGTTTTTGGCTAAAACAGGGACCTTTGTCACAATTGGAAGATACTGGTGGTGGTGACCTATGAGTCGTCCAACACATGGGTCTATAAAATACCAGTTGAGATATTCTCGATGAAAAGTAGTTAGCGAAAGCGGTCATTAGGCACCTTAACACCTACACAACGGACTATATGTATGATAAACCACGAGAAAAAATTCCCCAGTCATGGATCAAATGATAACTTCCCACTTACGGCGTGAATCAAATTTAAAAATCGCTATTTCTGACAAGCGACATTCGGCATAAGGGGCCCAGGATGTGGTTCCGCTAAAAAAGTTGCAGATCTCGATCAGCTGATTAATTCTTTAGATGCGAAGCCTGTGTCGAGATATATATGGGCTGCGAAAAAAACCCGAGTGGCCAAATTCGGTAAAGAGCCCTTAAAACCTGTTTTTGCAATTTCGGCCCTGAAGATGGGATCGAAGCTGTTATAGTTCAACTAAAGATCATATTCTCATCAGTTTTGCTATCAAATAAAAAAATCTGTATTAAATCTGTCCAGCCGAAAATTAGTTATGAATGACGGAAACAAACAAAAACAATTTCGCGATTTTCCACCTAGCGCCCTCGGTGGATGCCCCTGCGGTCGGTTCGTTTAAATTATGATGACGCGGATGTCACACAACGTTATAGGTTCGTTGATATTGTAGCTTATTTCTAGTTTATTAATTCCACATTTACGTATACTAAACAAAGCTACAGTTTTATTTACTCTTTTATCCAAAATCAAGATAATTTTGAGCTAAATATCCAACGTTTGGTCACTGTCCACAATTTCCTGCCAATTTTAACCAATACAACAATCCCACGCTTGGTATGAAATAGGCGGTAAAACCGTATGATGAGAAGACAAAAAACTGCGAGACAGAACAAAAATAAGAAAAAATGCCCCGTTTAGGGACAAACGTTAAACAAAACAGAACTTTTGCTCCTCCCAATAAAAGTGAGAAAAAAGACGAAAGATTATACCGTGTCACGATGCCACTACAAATACAATGTAGTGTGACATCGTGCCACTCATTCCATAAAGGTGCTTAAAAAGCTTAGTAATATTTTGCTAACATAATTATACACGAACTTACGATTTCGGCAATTATAATCAATCCCGGTAAGGTACGAACATAGTCTTTGTCAAATCTGATCGGCATTTTCAATTATTGTTTCAGAAACAACTATATACTTTGATATTTAATGAAATTTATATATATACCTCTTATGAAGCTACAAATCTATACTGCATAATTGAGTGAGCTGCCAATTAAATAATAGTGCGCAAAAGCCTCTATAGTCCCATTTTAACTTCTTAAAGAACTTTTAACGAGATAAATACAGAAACAGAACAGCCGGAAAGTTTCATTATCACATGTTTGGGTAAAACAAACTACTTAGCTACTCTAAGTGATGCTTACAAAGTAACTATAGCGCATAGTTTTAATTTACAAAAATCTCATTATTATTTATTAACCCACTTCTGGCGGTACAGAGGAAATAGTGTTTACAAAATCGGTTTGGCGCCCGATAAATTTACAACAAAAACCTGATCGCGTCCCCGAAAGAATTATTAGCCCACTTTTGTCGGTATGAAAAGGAAACCACTGCAAAACTATAAGTCTCCACAAATAACCCAGTATATATAAAAAATTTCGGGAGTTAATATTTGTAAGCAACAGCTTTTTAAAATTGTTGGTATATACACAAAACCATAGTAGTTTAGAGATTCTTGTGTGATAATGTGGGCGCACATAGAAATTTTGTAATTTCAATGAAGACCAAGCAATTTTAGTTTTTAGTGGACAAATTTTATTTCTGCTCATCGGCTATAAAGCAGATAATTTCGGCAATTAAATGTACACAAAATTTCTATTATCATTATAATGCTGCGATAACTCTGTTGCTATAGAACTGGAAGCAAATTTATACTGTCGCTGCAATAACACTAGTAACTCATAAAGCAAGTGTGGCTACTCTGCGTTTATTGACCACATTGTTGTTCCAAATTCAGGTCCGTAGCCCCGTTACAGTCTCTTGATAGCAATCATACACATGCAATACTTCGAAGATAGAGCTACGGTCATTTTAGTTATGTAAGAAAACCGACAATTTCTTAATTTATTCTTTCAATGACCAAAAAGACAAAAACTATTGAAATTATATAAATCTGAAATTCTAGGAAAAATTATAATCTGAAGAGCCAATTCTACGCAGTAGACCCTAAAACTTCCTTATTTGATGCATACTTTGCAAATACTACTGCTTTTATCGTATTAAGGGACCGCGGAATCCTATGGACACGTTCGATTGATCTACACACATCTATTGGAAACGTGACAAAAACTGACTATTTTTGGTGTCAAAATTTACCAAATTGGCACTGTTCCACAGGTCAATATGGTTTTAAAACAATGAAACAAACATGTTTAAGGAGTTAAATAACCCTATAATCCTATAGTTCATACCCAACAAGCAAAAACTTAAAGCAAACAAAACTTGAAATTTTCAGTTTTTCGGCTATTTTAAACTTTGGCGCATATCTCGAAGACGGCAGCTCTGACAAAAATGCATAAATAAAAAGCTGAATGCATTGATGTGAGGATTCTGTGTTATAGTCTCCGTTTTTAGCCAAAGCATCTATCTCGAGATATAGATCGCGAAAAATAAATACTCAGATGGCCAAAATGACCCTAGATCGCTTTAGGACCCATTTTGACCCAGAAAACGTGGCCGATGGGTTTAGCGCCTAAGGAAGGTCGTAGACTGCGTTTGTGATCAAATTAAAAATTGTGACGATCCTACCATTCGGTAGAGTTATGATCTCCACAATCGGACAAAAACGAAATATTTATGATTTTCGCTGCTAGCAAAGCTATTTGTGGAAACCCCGCTCGTTTCGTTCGGTCCGTTTCAATAATTTTTGCGATCATAACAGTTATACACAACAATTGTTATTGAGATGGCAATAGTTTTCTGACGCGCTATTGATGCAACAAAGAACAGAAACAGTTTATGAAGCTGCATTTGCGCATTAAAAAGTTATATGTGCAACAAGTTATGATGTGCAGTTCGCGCATGCAAATCTTCGCGAACCTCACATAATTGGAGTTGATTAACCATAGGTTCTTAATGAACCAGGTTATGCAGGCGAAGAAAACTATTCTATGGGCGGATTGGAATACATCATTTAGTTAATCGACAGGGTTTACCAAGCGACATATTGTCTGTACAATAGGTTCACTATTCTATTTCAATTTTGTTTGCTTCGCTATTCAACTTAACAAAGGTATTATAATATGGTGTAAAAGGCTTTATGAAAATACTCGCAAGAACTAAATTAAACGCGCTAACCATCGAAAAGCAATAATTGGCTGGATTAGTTTCAAACGTTTATCGACACAATTTAAACGCTTTTACTGAGAGCGCTAGAGGGAAAATCGTGAAAATTTATAATTTTGGCTGTTGCTGTCATTCATAATCAATCCCTTGTTTAAATTGATTTCCACACAATTTTTTGTGCGGTGGCAAAACTGATGATGATGTACCTCATTTTTTAGGTCAAAATGGCAAAAAAAGATGCTTTAAAGGGTTCTTTTCCAAATCTGGCCATATGAGTACCAGAGTTTCGCAGCCAATATCTGTCGACATAGACTTCGCATCGAAAAATGAATACCACATAAAAACTGTTCATCGAGATCTACAACTTTGCTGACCTCGATTTTTTGTGAGGCCACTCTCTGGGCCGCGGTGGACCCTAACATGGTTCGTCGACCCTTTGCTAGAAATAGCGATTTTTCACATTTTAGCATGTTGCTGTGGGTTTTTACCTTACAATGAAGGCCTGTAAGGTTACCAACACGCTGGTTACGATGGATTTGCTATCTAGAGTCCAACTTGACTATAATATTCTTTTTCATAAGGTTTAACGGGTTGTATGGTCGACAAACCTGATTTCCAAAAAGTAGCGTGTTTTCATTTGTATGCGTACAGCCCATCAACAATGGTCTATATACCTATAGGTTTGTCTGAACGCTGAATAAAATGATTTGGTTATCTTGAGTCAATCGTGCATATTTTATGCCTTTTCAATGGGTTTAGGGTAAAGTAACCCGATTTGGAAAATAAAACCTGTATTCCGAAGTTTGGTCCAAATTTATATAACCTTTATGAGGCGCTGAATACAATGATTTTGTATCTGGCATCCAGCATGAATGTTTTATGCCTTTTCAATGGTTTTCAATCTATTTAGTATACTCACTCACTCGCTCCAACTCATGCGCACTATATTAACTCGTTCCAACTCATATTAGCGTTAAGATTAGGTTGCAGTCTATTCTGTTAAGCTTCTTGTAGCTGTTTAGCGTATTACTAACCTAGATTAAACTATTCTATCGCTCCTGTTAAAACTATAGCCACTTCTTTTCTTGGGAAAATACTATTACTAAATTAATTATTAACCGGTATTTTGATACTTTTGTGTGCAGCATTCCTAATCAAACACTGGTTCTTTACACCACTGATATAAGTCAACACTCGAAACCATAAATTCCAACACTAGTCTGATACGCGATTCTTCGTGTGAGAAAACTCCTCCAGAGCTCCAACTTGTTTTAAAAATAAGCCAAAAATATCAACAAAGTCCCTATAGGTAAGCTTCTTCCACGCAGTACGAGACCTCTAAGCGACAATTAACACGACCGCAATATAAAGAACAATAAGCCAAGAAAAACTAGCTAAGTAATCTTTCGAACTAAAACAATAAATTCAATAAAATAAAATGTAGATAAGTGCTGATGTTCACTTCCGCTAACGCTACGAGATAAGAAGCAAGACTGAAAAACTAAAATAAAATTGAACCTAACTGTACATAGCTAGTGAGTGAAACAGGTGAGTTTTATGCAAATTATGGTTGTAAGATAAGCAAAATTTATAAAATTTTTATTTTTGAAAACAAAGATTTTAGGGACCCATATAATAAAGATTTTAGTGATTTAGGAATTTTGAAAACAAAATTTGTAGAAATTAGGCCCTGGAAAAACGGATAACCGTTGCCGGGGGTCCATTGGGCTACCCAGGGTTTTCAGGTACCAAAAAACAAAACTTTCCTCTCTGTTCCGTTTTTTTTCATATTTTTGTTTAGTATATCCCTCCCTCCCTTCTACGTCCTCATTTTATTTGATCTTACTTTTTTGTTTTTTCGTCAAATTATGCCTGATTTGCATAATTTGACTTTTGTTCTTATTAGTTAACTTGTAGTTAGCTTTGGCAATAATCTTTTAGTTCAATATTGGTTGAACAGCCGTTGATTTCGGTGGTCGGAGTTTAATGGTGATCGACATAAGTCTATAATTTATGTTTAATTTATAACGCGGGTTACGTGTCGGGGCCGGTGCGTTTTTCACACCTAAAAATTTCAATTTCTACTAAAACATTAGGGACGGCCTCCACTCTGGCCTTGGTATTCCTGTCATCCTTGGCACGGTTTATGCGCGCATTCATTGCTAAACGCTTTGTTTGTCTCTACTTAAACTTATCACTAGCTATGTATTTAATATTTAAATATAAAATATATTAAACACTTATACTTTTATCAAAATTATCCCATATACATATACACCCCAAAATTTAAAATTTTTACCTAAAACTATTCACAGTATATACGCTTTTTCTTTTTAAATACCCTTTTCCTAACTCATATTCCATATTCACCTACCCTCTCCCTTTAAAACCTAAATTAACCAAAATACCATTTTTCTCCCTTTTCTCACTTTTTCAAATAAAATTCAAACTACCGTCATCCCCCAAAACTAAACCAATACGACCCAAATTTTAATATCCTTTTCCCCTTCTCATGCCTATTCTTATATTTCACCCACCCCTTTCCCCTCCTTTTATTTCCTATAAATTTACTTAACTTTTTCCCCTTTTTTTACATTTTTCAAACATCTCTCATTCACTCAAAATTTAACTCCCACTACTCAAATTACCAATTCCAACTCCCCTACCTACTCATTTCAACATATTAAAATTTCACCACCCACTTTTGTTTACTTTTCTAAACCAAACCCCACCATCTCACCCCATTTCTTCAAATTTTCTTATCTCCAACATTCACCTAAATTCCCCTTAACCCTATATGTAATAAATATATACTATATATTTTCTTATCATTATGCGTAGTATTGGTACGGTACGGGGTACCGCTGGTAATCGCCGCACATGGCGTTGTACATGTTCGAAAATTATGTAGTTGTTTGAATATATAAAGTGTGAATTATCATTTTTGTGATTGTCATCAATTATGCTTTTGCGTAATTAAATTTTCTCGAATTAGCCACGTTGTGCCGACGTGGACTATGCAGAGCTTGTTGGTAGTTTATAATGGTCTTAATTGTGTTATTAGTTCCCGAGAGTTCTGATTAGATGTTTCGGAGAAAAATGTGTATTGGAGAATTGTTCGATTTTTTTGAGAATGAGATATCTAGTATGTTTTTCCCCGTATGAGTTCTGAGGTAACGAAATTAGGTTATGTGTTTCATTCAGCTTGGCCGCATAGCCAGAGAGTGTCGTTAGCGGATTTAGTGTTTTTTTTAGTTGTAAATTGTTCTCAACCACTTCTGGTGGTTTCCGATCACTAATTAACTAAATTATGGCGTTTGGTTTGCGAGTCTAACTCCGGCTCGAATTAAAGAGTAGACCCTAGCTAAGGTTGCTACTGAAGTGTTCGTGAACAAGTGCGTTCCGGCGAAATGTGTTATGGATATATCTCCCGTGTATAGGTGTCTGCCTAGTGTTAGTTTACAGTGAAACGACGTCTTCACGTATTAAAACCAAACTGTAGCATGGTTGACGAATTGTAAACCACCATTTGGGAAACCCCGTGCTTTTACCACTACAGATTTATTAGGCGTTCATAGCATAGTGCAGGAGCTATTACGAGCAGATGCTAGATGCATTGCACGATATCATTCTTTCGCGATAAGGTTTCGTAGCTGATTCCGGAGTAATGGGAGATTGGTACGAATACGAATTCTTGGGACAGCTATTTGACCGTTTACTTTTAATACTTGTGAATTATCAACTTGTGTAATTTGTAAGGGAATAATTGCGGAGAGCCATTACGTAAAGGATACAACTCAGAATACAATCGGGTTGTGACATTAGTTGGATGCTCCATCCAACTTGCATCTTTTGAGAAACCAGAAGTACGAATTAATCGCTATAGTGTGGGGTGGCACTGCGTTGAAAACGAGTAAATAGTTTATACTAATCGGCTGTTTTTGGTACCTTGGAAAGAGCGAAATAAAATCTTTTTCCCAATTCGCTGAGCTGCTATTTTCGTTGGGTTGTATCGGAAACAAGGGACATTAATTCGTTTGTCACCACTACTCTGGTACGCCAGATTACGAACTCGCGCGCCCGAATTGTCATTCTCAGAAGTTATTTGGAGGCCTAAAACCATAACAGCATTGTAAACTTTGTGTGTTATAGTAGTCACGGGGCGTCGGAGCGCCACGTAAGCACGAAGTTACATCGTCGCCCAAAAAGTTTAGGCTCCGACATTACGTAACTACCGCTGATTGCGGTAGCTTGTTTGTTGTTTACGTCATTATAGTATTATGTTCAGGAGATAACTGTAAAGGCGGAATTGGAATTTTGAAGAATACAGTCGACGGTTTTCGATAGCTTTTGGTATATTAATCAGCTTAACTGACGGTATTACGCAAAGAATTGCGTGTAGAAACGGCTTACATTTACATTCTTTTACCACCGAACGTAAAGGATTGCGCTAAATTTGGATATTTTGTTATTTATTGATTTTGGCTTTGATATTTCGAGGCGTAAAGGACTACGGTGAGTTCAGGCTTGTAAATATCAGATTCGAGTTTTTATTGTGGTTTTTCTGAAAGATTGGACTTTAATAATGGCCTGCTTCACAACTAAGTATCTTTAACAAAATTAGTAAATATTTTAGTAATATTATTTCCCAAATAAACAAAAGTGGCTAAAATGCAGATAATTGTCAACGTTTGGGCAGGTCCAACCTTGTATTTCCCTCCCTCATAGATAATATTTCATAGGTTTTGATCTAACTACCAAAATTATATCGATTTCATTATCCTCCTCTGGGGATATCCCACAGGGGTGACTCCTATATTTATCTCCGAGAGGGAGAAAACTATCCAAACGTTACATTACACTTCTCATTTCTTACCCCTTACCCATATGTTACCCCTTAAAACTAGCCCAAAATCTAGGAATTAACAAATTTCCTTAATTTTACTTAAATAACACATTTCTCCTTTGTTTACAACTATTTCCTCTCGGTGGGGTGAATTACCTCTCAGCTCCGATCGGATGATACTCTCCCTCACCCAGGAAATACCCTATTATTCTATTTTCATTCAGCTAAAAATCCTCTAATTTTCACTAATTTCTTCTTCAATAAATATATCAATATTTGACTTTTTCCTAACTACATACGATTCCTTAATTCTTAAAACTATCAAAGGGACTTCCACTCATTTATTCCCCTTCGGAAATACACTCAACCCTTATGGGATACCCCAATATGACTCTATTTCTAACCCCGAAACTCGTTGAATTTCCCCCAAAATACATATAATAAATAAATTAATAATCGTTAATAAATAAATTTACTTAGCTAACGGCGGACTTCTGTGTAAGGTTGGCTACTAGTTTAGTTTTATGAATTCGATTGGATGATGTTGCGTGTCGTTGTTATTATTATGATTATTATGTTTACGAGTAGTAGAGTAGTACTTGTGTGTGCGACGAGTTTTTTTTGGGTATTATGATATATTATGTTTCATCATATATGGTTGTACGATTTCTATAAGGCGGAAATAGGATTTTCGTCCTTTTGTTTTCTTTTTCTTCTTCTCCTGGCTTTCGTTTTCGGTTTTCCTACGATTTTCATTAATTCTGTATTGTGCCTATTGGTAATTTCGTCGAAATTCGAAGCGTGCCTGAACAATTTTTAGGGCTACTGTTACCACTTTGTTGAGATGGTCTAATAATTGCACGATCGAATCTCTGGCCTTTGTACGCCTTTGCTTACGTGGACACCCGTACATACACACATCCACACACGCACATAAGTAATTTAGGTTCACTCATAGTGACTTTGCAGGAGGTTACCTGCATTTCTGGAACCTGCCGAGGAGGCGGGTGCGCTAGGCATAGTAAGCCCTAGCCGGGTTTATGGCAGACCAGAAAAAGGGCCGCCCATTTCCTCAAACGGGAACCTCTGGGTGGGATTGGTCTTTCTACCTTTCCGGCACCTTTTCACCACCCGTTGGACCCCAGGCTGCCACACCATGGGCTGCTCTATCGTCGAAGGCTGTGACATTGTAAACATTACTTAGGGTGGGACATAGTTGTCGGAACTATGTCTTCGCGCAAGCCTCGCCTAGGGGTGGTCCAATGCACAGGCCGGGGAAATTACACGCTTAGGGGGCTTGGCAGCTATGGGCCAACACCCACGTTCTATTTGGGAAAAATCCTGTGTCACTTGTCCCTAACACTAACACATAAAATTCTTTAGTTTTTCAGGTTTACGAAACACACGAACACTCCAGGTAGTACGATTTAAGGTACATGTATCCTATAATGCATGATCGCACGCTATTGTCCCAAACGAGTTAAAATATAAAAAATTTATAAAAAATTGTTATCGAATAAAACGGTTACGCAGTGCGAAACTTTTGGTTATCGCTAAGATCTCACTATGTGGGAAATATGCTATCTTTGTTATACCTGGTGCATAATGCCAGGGATTCTTGTTAAGTTTTTGCTCTATAATCTTTTGTTATATGCTAACCATGTTACTATATAATCTTTACAAATTTCCAGCTAACGTCAGGTAATAAAATTTCTACTATATGACTGTGTGTGTTACCAGGCCAGCAAGAGCTGATGGTTTTGTTTTCTTTATTTTACCTGCAGGTTGCTAGCTGTTACTTACAAACATTAAATGATGCGGGTCATCAACACAGGCGCCTTCTTTTATAATAAGGTTAAGGGGGCAGAGCCACACTATTCCTCTAGCCCTCATTCAGTTGGCATTTGTGCGGCAATATTCGTTAAACGGTTAATAAAACTCTTATTCCAACGGATTGCTCAACATGTTATTTTGAATAGTGTTATTCATTTTTTTATTATCTTCAGACGATTTGTAAATAGCTAGAGCTTTATCGTCCTAGTGCAATCCTGCGCTTTTAATATTACGATCTCTAAAGGTAAAGAACCAAACTTTATTGTATGTAGGACATGGTTATCCTAGGTAACAGAAAATTCTATTGTGTACACACAAGAAAACAAACTTATGGAAAATCCTTCCCGCTCCAGTCTGTATCTCAACTCTGGCCGCTTATCGAGCTGAGATGGGGTTTCAATGTACCTCAGAACTAATACAGTTCCAACCTACCCTCGGTTTACCGCCCAAGATGAAACGTCTCAATTCAAATTTTCAATTTTATTTTTTTTAAATTATGCCAAAACTTATTCAAATTCTTTTTACTACGCACTACGGGACTGTTATGCAAACTCTTCGCCGTAGTGACATTTCGCCTAAAATATTTTGCATGAAATTTATAAGTATCACATTCAAAACCTGTGATCTCGGACACGTTCTGGCAAATTCTAACTTAGGGGTCCGTGTGCTAGTCTAAACGGACACGGCACGGCCATGCGAAACTTATTTTAAGAAATCTCTAAATAAATTATTGTTTTAATTCGCAATATTCTAACGTTGTTTTCTGGACTGTTCATTTTAACTTTACAAATTCTTTTTAAAAAAAAACTTCTTTAATCAGGTCTTAAATGTATTCGGTTTTACAATTCAAACTTTTACAAAGTTCTCCTTAATGTCGTGACTTACTCTTTTTGAGGAAATGTTATCAATGTCCCATGGCCTGTCGTCGGACTAGCCAGGGTACAACCGTGAGGAGCTACGTGTTCACATTCGATAACGTTAGTTAAAATTTTCAGGTTAAATTTTGAAATTCATCAGTTCTATTCAAGCATTTTTAGTATAAATTAATTACCCACGGCACGTTCTCCGGACTCGCCAGGGTTTAGACAGTATTAGCACGGATATGCAGTCCTGCTAACCAAAATTCAATTTATTCTTAGCTTAGTTCTGAGAAGGCCATACCTGGAAGGAACCCGAACGCATCAATCCTATCCTTA
>JASANE010010954.1:0-17203 GCA_030248225.1 Trileptium ribeirensis
TTGCCGTATAACTATAAATTTGTCATTAGCGGATCCCAGCTCCTAACAGATATACACGACTTCCCGCAATTAACCCTTTCCCCAAGCAAACAAACTGAGGCACCTATCGAAATATTATAGCGATTATATAATAAAGATAAGTGTGGCTTATAACCAACAAGAAAGATAGTATTAAAATAAATACGAAAATTTACTTACTGGTGTTTTTGGGAACTTGACTATAATTATTGATCAGTTTTCCAGGTATTATGGCATGAATAATTGTAACATGATTTCACATTTTAGTTTAAATTTGGACGATATTTCCAACGAATAGTGATGTACAAGAACTAAATCTTATGTGCTTTGACTATAACTACGACTGTCGAAAGAAACCATTCATTAATAAAATAAATTTAAATCTGCATTTTGCATTTACTTGGTCTAAAATTGAACCTTTTTCGTTTCTGAAGACAAGTTTTGCAAAAAGCGGTTGTAGAGTACGCTTATAACGAATCCGCATTCAACTAATTAAGAATTTTATGTAAAACATTTTAAAAATAAAAGTTTATTTTTGTTAATTAATTGTTTAATTTATAAATTTTTGAATAGCTTGAACTATTGTTTAGGATGAGTATTTTCAACTAGAAACACATTTGATCCGATAAATATTTTTTTACTTGTTGTTATAATTTTGTTTAATTTTTTAATTCAATTTGTTCAAAATAGCAACGTTTATTTAAATTTTTGAGTCAACTAAACATATGTTTGTGATTTTTAATTTGCAAAAAACTATTGCGGATCGGTAATCCTCAGTAAATGGGTTTAAATTTACATGTTGAACTTTACAAACATCAACTTTTGTACTTTTTATTTTCACCTAATGGATACACCAATTTCGTTATGTACCAAAACGGGGATAACGCTGGTCGTTGGATTTGTAATTTAGCGAACATTTGCATTTGAAGAGGCTTAGCCCTGACCGAAATGCCCTTTAAGGAAGCATTTGACGTCAGCTCTCCTTGCTTGCATGAATGATTGACTGCCGAAATTTCTATTAATTATCACAAACCGATTCAATGGCACTTTAGAAACGCCGACAGCTATCCACGATTTATAAACAAGAACAAACAATGCACCTTACTTTGATGCATGTTAACTATACAGTGAAAATTTGCACGAAACGTCATGTTTTGGCAGTAGCAAAAATCATTGAAAAGAATGCACATGTAGTTCGATATTGCTTGCGGCTTTACACATTAGGCGTGGGGGAAATACACGAAAAAAAGTTGCCAAGCCTGATATGATTCAGAGAAAAATGCATTTTTACTTGTAACTGTGGCGTTGACTGTATTAAAGCTATTTCTGGTGGCAAATCCTGAAGTCAGGGGAAATCTTTCTTCACTATAGGCGTCGTTCGAATGTTTTCTCTAAAGAGTTTTCCTATAACAATAGTCAAGATTGTAAATAATAGCCATTGCTATAATAGAACAATTTAATTAAAAGTGTCAAATTTGACGGTTCGAAAGTTTGGTCGTCGCAATATTTTAAATGACCGGTATTATATTTACTCCATTGCCACCGGTAAGCATTCCCACTATAGGAAAAATCCTGAATTTCTGTTTTGTTGTGTGTAATCCGAAACTGCTGAATATTATTGTTGCGAGAGGAACTTTCAAGGAATTTAAACGTTTTAAAGCATTTCTTGTCGATATCTAATGAATTTGAAATATTTATTTTCCGTTCGCGGTTGCACCAACAAAAACGTATAGCAAAGCTGTCTCCAGAGTTAATGACTGCAGGCTGCAGACAATTAATTTCAAGGTGTGAAGGGTGGTTGTTAGCACAAATTAGCAACTGATTCTTGGGCTACCGCTAAAAAGAAAAATATATACGAATAGTATATAATCATTAAACGAGGCAAAGATATATTTTATTAATCATAAGTCTCAATTATAATTTTATCTTTATATATTGTCTATAGCAATTTAGCTAAAAGTCCCAAACTTTGTAGGTTAGAAACTTTTGCTTAGTTATATCCATAATTTTTGAAGTTGGCAAAATATTTAATTAATAGCAATAAGAGTGGTACGCCTGATCAAGAGTACGCGATGCATGGATATGAATTGTAGCAGTACTTCTTTCTGTTCACAGTATCTATTAGTAACAGGGCTGATCATAGATTCTGGCGTTAACCACCAAAAAGAATTTTGTTTCTACGATACGGGACTAACGCAAGGAAAGAACAAAATGAAAATGTGTTCTCATTTCTTCAATCGAAACTATTGTAGCCGCATTAATTACCACTGCATTTACCTAATGATATAAAAATTACAACATAGATTACACATTAGCATAGCATATTAAAGTGCTCTTATTTTCCTTTCCTGGGACGCTCTAAGCTTAGATGTAGGTCCCTTGATAATGAGGAATCATTTATATCAATCCGTAAGATTTGGACACGACTATTGCTCTTTTGGTTTGTATATAACACAACTTTAATATCACTCAAAATGCTAGCAAAAATTATTTATAGTACACTGCCTTCTCCAAACTACCGACATTCTGCCTTTGGTCCACCCAATTTTGAAATGGATAAACTGGAACTAACAGCAACAAAACGTTTATAATTACACACCGTCGGTATTTACGGTACTGTTATTAGCAAAATTTACTGTTTTCATAAAACAAATAATAAGTACCGACGTTTAATCGTTTATTGTTTTCTGATGTACATTATAATGAATGGTCGGAGGAGACAATGAGCAAACATTGTCGGAATATTTTGTTAAAACAGTGCTAAGCAGCTTTAAGGTAGACGGCTTGGAGTTGATGACCGTGTCCAAATATAGTAAATTTACCTTATTATATACCATCTATGAGAACATTGTCACGCTTAGTTTACTATTGTTTTTGTAGGAAAAGTATTTTGTTGCATCGTTTCAAAAGGCGGCTATTAAATTGAAGTATGGTTCTAGGAGTAATGAATTTTCATCCTTATTTATATAATCACCATAGTTATATGCCGATTATTGTAATTTTTAGCACAAGTCGTGAAATAAAACAAAATAATAAATATCATAATCTGATTGTAGGATATTTACCCTTTTTAGTAATAAATGTTCAAACTTCAGCGTTTCATCCTGTTTTGCGTAGCGTCACACATTTGGCACGGTGTACATTGTGAAGCGATGCACTAACCGAGCTGGTTGTGGAGCGTGCGTTTACACGCGAGTTGTTTTTCACTCGCTTTACCAGATTCTTTCAATAACCGAATAACAGCTGATATATAGAGTGGTGACTAGCGGACGATGTTCAAAACCAATCGACCGCCCCTAGTTCAGAAGTTTGTTCAACATTGTACGAAATACACATTAATTCTAGCGGGAAAGGGTTAATATAAAATTATATATATATACTTGATTTTATGAAATATGTCCAATGTTGCTTGGTGTTTAATTTTGTTGGATAACCAAAAACTCTCTCTGGAAGACATGTTACTTGCAATGAAATTGAAAAATTAACGCTTTTTCGGACGTTCTTTGAGTTGGTCTTTTGATAACAGATCAAAAGAAAAATTGCTGGATTTTCAGTAGCCAGATATAAAAAGGAAACATCCGCGAAAAAATTTTTTGCAACAATAACACAACTAGACTAGACTGCAGTGCGGCATTACGCCACTCAAAAGTGGGAGCCGCTACCGGAAAATTGAGAGGCCGCCTTTCGGCGGCCTCTTTTTCTCGAAAACTGGAGGGAGCGCCCTCCTTCACATGCGTGCTGTATCCCAGTTAGAGACCATGCATTTTGTGACTGATCGTTCACTGTTATATACGATATTGTACATTTAATAGAAATACAAGCAACCGTGGCGAAATGTGTGATTTTGATGTATGGTACTAGACCTAATGCAACAAGTTATCCGCTTCAGTTCATTGAAATTTTTGCAATTATATGTCAATCAATTTCGAATATTCTATAATAAACTCCTGCTGGGTATTATCAGCCTCAGGCAATGGTCACAGCCCTTGAACAACCGAGTCACTTATTTGCCTCTGTTTTACCAGGGTTGGGTTGGATCAGTACAGTCTGTCAAAATATAGTTGGCTGGCGACATCGTTACTATCCGGCTGTTATTAAGTTGTCAAATGTGGCAAAACAACAGCATTTGGCTACTATCAATAATATTGCTTATTGGCACAGTTGCCGCGAAACTTTGACAGCTTTCGGAGCCAGGATTTTCGCTTCGTGTCTGGAGACGGACCGAAAAGTTTAATAAATTATAATTACCAATGATGTGTTTATTGCCTTAAACTTTTGCCCATTTTCCAGATGGACATTATTAAAATGAACTGTTTTTAATTAGCTGTACAAATTCACACTTCGCAGCACTTTTGAAATCTAAAATGCTGCTAGGCAAATTTCTACATCGCAGTATATTCGTGCCAGCAGTGTCATAACGCTGGATCATGTCAATTTTTACACACCCAGAGTATCACGTCTTGTCCGTTCTAGTGTGATAGTACGTTTTTGTACCTGTAAGTCTAAAGCTAAGTCTAAACTTACTACTAATCCTAAGGTTACATGCGCTCACAGTTTAACCCTGAATATTTGTCCTACGCTACTCACGTAATGTTTCGCACTGTAGGGTTAGGGAAACTTGCCGTGATGTTTAAAAATGTTATATAAAAACAACAGCAACAATTAGTTTACTGGAGAAATTACATTACGTTACTTATAGTAATCCAGTAAATGATGAATATAGTTAATGAATGTCGTAAATTGAACATGAGCAATAAGAAAGTTTGTTAAACATTTGCATACAGCAGCCAAACAGTCAGTGATAGCATGACGACTTATATAATGTTAGTGATATAACCTTTACGAGTGGTTCTACCAGCATGGAGTTGATTGATAAACCTTGATTTGATATACAAAAGGCTATCACTAGTTCATGAATATTTCCTTAAATATTGAACCGGCAAGTTTCAGGTGACGCTTCGGACATCAGTTTGGATTAGAATGCTTTCACTGTTTGATAAAACTTTCCTATTCTTACAACAACAAACTAGTTTACTGTAAACCATATAATACGCATTTACGCAACAACTTAGAATTAAAACAAAGTTAGGAATCACAGCAAATAGATAAAAGAGAAATTGGGTGAATACCAGCGCTTATATCTGATATCTCTGTTAGCTTTCTGATAGATTCATTTGCATGCCGTGTTGTCAAAATTGCGTCGTCAGAGTGGAGTAATGGCATACATAACAGTAAACTTGACATAAAGCTGGTTGGTCCTGTTAATCATGATTATTATTTTTATTATTATGGTAAAACACACATTCACAATTCGACATTAAAAAATTTTAAGTTTTCCTTTGGCGTCGATCTGCTCAAAACACAAACTTAAAATCTTCCGTATGATTACATATATATGCTTCCTGTTTAAGCTCACGCTTGGAGACATATGATTTATATACTTTAGTTGCATTGCAATGCAAACCAATCCATTTGATATTTATTACAAACATATGTCCATATGCATGTATACATGTACATATATATGCACATATATATATAGACATATATTTCAATACATAAAAGCAGAAGTATTACAAAAGTAGAAGTTGGGATTAAGTATACGAGGAATTTAGTAACATTTGTTCGTAATTGTCTTTTATTTGTAAATTGTATTAGCGCCAGCACATATCTAGTTTCTGCAACAAAAATGTAAATCTACCAACTTTTAACAATAGCAGATTTTAATGTAGTTTGTGTAGCTACAACACTCCTATGGCAACCATAAATTAAAACTAAGAGGCAAAAGTGGTAATGTCCCCTCAAATGCCAGCATAATTGTTTGAGTATGTTTACTAAAATGTAAATTTGTTAAGATATTCAAGGACATTACTACCACAGTACGGGACGTTTTGTGTATAAATTGTCTGTTGTCAAAAAGTATTATTCTTATACAAACTGTAAACAGAAACTTGAATATTATATCTCGCTAATTGTTTAGAAGAACCACTGCTATCAATTTAAAAAGTATTTTTTCAATACATTGTTAAACCTCTAATAACTGAGTAATTACCACAGTTATTGCAGGATGAATATAGCTTTGTTTTAAATACATCGAATATGTAGGTTATATATAACATTTGAAGTATATGCTCAAATCAATTTGTTAATTAACGTATTTCAAGGCACATATAAATAGCAATTGTAAAGTGCATTCACGGTTGCAAGCAATAATAGACTGCATTATGCAAAGAGTACCAAGAGTGGGATATATAAACGAGTGTAGATAATGACAACGAGACAAGGCCAACATATATACATCTGATTGTACATTTCTTGTGAAACTAAGAAATTTGCTCAAGTCTAACTTACCAAGGCTTTATAGGAACATTTTGGAATTTTATGCAATTATAAGCCGTTCGCCGTCATTATGTCTGAGAAGCTTTCTCCGAAAATCGAATCTATTTGTACAAATTTCTATGGAACTGTATTATTACTTGTAAATAGTCAAATATTTTTGTAGTTTGCAATGAAAAACGTTTCTAAACTTTTATTACAATTTACAGTTACTGTGATACGAGTTTACCGTTCTGTCTCGCACTGAACGGATTCGTGCAAGGAAAATTCTGCGACATATACAATACGTTTAATAGAGATAAATATGTTTTTTGTATATTTTAACTATTTTAGCAGCATATTTCTTTCAGAGCGTTGTAACAATGCACTTGGTATGGAAAGCGGCGATATTCGGGATTCACAAATTTCAGCCAGCTCGAGCTTCAACAGCGCGAATCTTGGTCCGCAATATGGCCGGTAAGACAATATACTTCATTTTTATCAATTTGAGAAAAGCTTGTGGCCAACTTGTAGTTGGAGTCACCCAGACAAATTTGTCTCCAGTACAAAATTAATTATCTTGTTTTTAGCAGACGACTCACAGGGGTGATTATGTTTTTATACGAAATAAATTAGCAAATAAAAGCAAATAATGTTGAGAATTTAAAAAAGTTATTAACTATAGCGTTATCATTTATCAGGAGTTATTTCGTTTAGCAGTTTACACCAATTCGAACAACCTGACTTGATTCTTCCTTCATGCAGAATTACCACAACGTAAATCATCGAGTTAATCGGTGAGTCAACAACCCGCTATACAAAATATTGGCAAACCAGTATATATATATTGACGAAACTTGAGCGGAAGGACGTTTAGATTTGTATAAACTATATGAGTTTTAAAAAATCCAAGGCTTTATGTTTACCGATTATTACGTAACTAGCATGGTTCTCGGCAGTGTTAAATTCTAGCGTTGAACATTAACCTATTATCTGTTCATAACATGGGCGTAGGCAGAAAATTTATAAAGGGGGGATTTTTTCTTTGGCAGTCGTTATGCTGCAAAAACTTTCAAGATGTGAAGTGGCCATCATCCTTTCCCAACCGGGCTGTGGACCGGCTATGGCGGAGTTACCACCCTGCCGCCCAACCAACCACCCTAACGGCGCTTCGTTATGTCGTTACTTGTCGTCTGAGAACATAAATTGAATCCGGCGACGTTCTGTCGAAAACTGTTTTATTACTTCGTCCATGAATGAATCTTTATCATTTTTGTCGAAAATTTTTTCACGGTGAATGCTCATCATGCATAAACCTGATAAACGTTCTTCCTCCATTACCGATCTGTTCCATGTTTTAACACGGCGCAGCGTGGAGAACGAACGTTCTGGCGTGCATGTTGTAACAGGTTACAACAATTATCAGTATTGTTAACAGAGGTATAGTAGCGAACTTAGTGGTTGGAATATCTTGTTAATTACAATTCACGGAAATCCGCGCTAAGAGCGGCGAACTTTCAGCAGTTTTGGCATAAATATAATGCAAAGTTGAGAAAATCCGCGCACATCCGAGCAATTTAGGATTTTGTAAAGGGGGGCACTTGCCCCCCCTTGCCCCCCCCCCCCCCCGCCTACGCCCCTGGTTCATAACAACTGATCGTTTTAAGTTTAGCTAATCTTCGCATAACTATTCATTCAGCCGAAAATATCTGAATTAGATTTGTATAAACTATATGATTAAAAAATCCAAGGACATATGTTTACCGCTTACTACGTAACTCGCATGGTACTTTGCGATCTTTAATTCTAGCGTTAAATATTGTCCTATTATCCATTCACAACAACTGGTCGTTTTAAATTTAGCTATCTTCGCATAAGTATTTATTCAGGCGAAAATATCTGAATATAGCTGTTATTCCGTTTCCCAAAATTTGATTTAAGCGACGATATATTATGGGATGTCAAAAGTTGATGACAAAATTCCGATGGTTTTCGACAAATTTTAATTCCTTTTGAGTCTATCATTGAGAGGAGCGAAGCGTTTTTATTTTCTGTCTGTGACCAAAAAAGTCGATGTCCGTCCGTTCGTTAGTTCGTTCGTTCGGTCCGACTGATCTCAAGAACCACTGAACTAATTTAAAAAAAAACTTTTTTTGTTTGAAAGCCTATCATGTCAGAGTGTGCACCTGATATTTGGGATTAAAAATTTTGAGTGGTTAATGAGTAATTAGCTAATTAGTTAAGCTTATGCAGCTAAAATAGAGAATTTTGCAATATTTGTGTTATTTATTGAAATAGAATCGTTTCGATCAAACCATTATAGGGTTTTTGGGTCGAAGAATTCAAATATAATATTTTACCAATGATAAAGCCCTATGCCCTATGCAATGTAGTTATTTGAAGAACATAAAATTGAGTACATTCGTAATGCCACAGCCCAAGCTCCGCTCACAAATGTAGTTCCACTACCTACTGGTACAAATCATTTTGAACTGAGTATGAATACCATGAATTTTTCTCATTCAAAGACGTTGCAAACGTCCAATAGACTATCAGTCACAAGGAAGCAAGAAATGTTTTCAGTTTTCTTTTCAAAGCATTACCAGTAAACATTCCACGAGACCACAGCTCGTTGAGCTCCACGTTGTTGTACCAACGCATGAAAGCTGCCACTTGATGCAACTACAAAACAAATTTAACAGTGTAGAGTTTAGGGTTTTAAAATTTGAAAATGTAACAATGTTACATATTGATGCTAGATCAAACGCCTTTAATGTCATCGATAAATGAGCCTTAGCCTTGTTGGATCATCAGTCGCCAACTGTCAGTTTCTTCTTACATGTGACCGCAACAATACGTAAGCAATGTGTATGTATCTGGGCAAGTAACTTGATCAAGTTCAACAACAATACAATCCGATTAGCGCGATAGGAACAGAGCTAATTTAGCGATAATCACGAGAATAGCCGATGCTCTATAATAAAGTTCAACATTATAAATTAGCAAGAGAGTGGGCTTTAAAATTTCGCTAACGATTGTCTATTTGCTTGTATGTAATAAATCTGTAAAATGTATATATATATTATGTATATGTCTGGTCATATATGTTTAGTTTTGGGTTTGGGCGGCGCTGTGGTTAGAGTGCAAACATCACAGTTATGCTTGAGTTGCTGTTCGAGCCATTCTGATGCATAATTTTTTGGGCAAAATACTAAGGCTGCAGTGCTCCAGGCTACCAACCTGTAAAATGGTACAACCGTTCTCGCAAAGTAAACAGAATTGCCGTGTATTATGGAATATATGGTAACGTAAGTGGTAATAACCGACCCCGCCCGATTTTGTTTACAGCCCCGTCTATTTTACAGAGCTCGCGATGCCCTTGATATATTTCAATTTAAATTATTTAGCTTATCTATAATCATACATACATAACACGTATATAAACGGTAGGTATATAGGTTGCTCGTATCGAATCAGATCGGATTCAGCGTGAACAGAAATCGGATCAGATCTGGCGCAGTGTGAATACTTCCGTACAGTGACAAACCCTTAATGCATCATTTACGATAAGATGCTTGCCCCAGGGCCAAATTATGTGACGCGTCCAACTCAACTAGTTCGGGTGAACTATAGCTTAGCTGGACTACCATGGTACATTTTTATAGCTTAGCTAGTCTTAATGTGACAAATAGGGAGCTTAGTTAGGCTCTGCGTGACAAACGGAGCGTGCGGCTGAACCAACTATTGAGAAATTTTATTTAGTATTGATTGTGCTTAGTGTAATAGCATTTTGTTCTATAGTATTTTCACATTAATTCTAAGTTATATATTTGTTTTAATATATACAATTGACGTTTTAATCTGTATGCCGCTTTTGGGGCATTATTTAAATACGTATAATAAAATGTAATTTTCGCACACCATATAGTCTCTGGCTTAAGTTATAGGACTCAGCTGAACGCCTCGTGACAAAAGCACAGTCCGGCTCGACACTTGATGACAAATCCATAGCCTAGCTAAGCTATTCAAAATATTAATAGTCGAGCTGGACTGTATGCGTGACATAGTAGCTAGCCCATTTGAAGGCGTGACATAATTAGGACCATGCGCACGCATCTTATTGTAAATGATGCATAGCAAAAGTGCTGTGTGGAGCGCAATATCGTGACAAACATTTTGCTACTATGAGGGCAGCACAGCAATAATCTAAACAATATCCGACAGGGCCTAGTTAATAAATCGGATAAATTCAGTAGTTTTACCTTAATTGCATTGTGCATTCTGCGATTTGAAAATTGATTACGGACAGCAATTTAATCACCAGTTGAAGAAATATGTAAAAGAAATCTTTTGTTTAAATTTGAATTTTGATCTCTTAAAACAAATGTTGCCCATTTCGCGACCGACAATTTATTTCTTTCAGCCATAATTTCTAAAGTTAGGCAACCTTCAAAGCCGATTAAAGTGTTAAATTTCAGTCTATAATTTACCTGTCGAAATTTTAAAAGTACATTTAATAATTGTGTTGTCAGAATAAAAGCTAGTATTTAAGTAGATTCGGGCTTTGTGAAAATAATTATAGGCTAAGAAATTTAACGGAGTGACATGAAAATTTATTAATTGCGATGTAAAGGTATTTTCTATCTTTGTGGATGGTATAAAATTTTGCTTCTCTTGACGGGCCCAGTAGAGGTCGTATTCTAAAATCATTTATTTATTTATTAAACGAGTACCATATGACACAACGATGTGGATAAATTTATTGTGCTATGACATTTTATAGCGTAAACATCTAAAAATTTGCATGATCAATAATGTTGTTACAAACTTGCGTCAAAGTACGATGGAAGTGCTAAGGAGCGGTCATATTGTTCTTTATACATTTCGCATAAACTTTGACATAGCGCTCGTTCTTTATTCCTAAGTAAAAACCCTAGGAAAAAATCTTGCATTCTCCTGAACCCCAGCATAAAGCTATTTTGCTTTTGCAGTCAAACAGTTTTTCACAATTCACGCGTCGTGTATCATTTCGGAAATGCTGTTTTATAAGCAGTAGCGCAGCAAAAGCGTCCACTCTCCAGTTTTGGACCAACTGAGAGCCGCTGTAAGGCAATTTTCGGCTTGCGTCCCCTCATTTTTGAGCGGACTCTCCTTACCTACAAATACCACGCTGCGCTCCTGGGCATAATCAATGATGTACATAAATACCGGATAGTGAATTTTTGTAGCATACCGAATATTAGTGGGCACCAGTACCGTGAGAGTTATTTAATGCGGCATCAAGTACAATAATTATAAAAACAGCTTTCAGAATCCGCACCGAACAAGCAGGTGGCGCATGGTGTCCAAAACCCCTTATTAGTCCCGATTCATATGAATGGATTCAAGTTGACCTGGAGCATCTTACGCGTGTTACTGCAGTTGAAACTCAGGGACGCTACGATCACGGTGCTGGTGTCGAATATTCACCAACGCTGATGATCGAGTACTGGCGTCCTGGATTGAAGCAATGGGCAAGATATCAGGATCGTCAAGGAAACGAGGTTAGCTTGATCTGAGTTTAATAAAGGCAATACTGATACAAAATCATATATTTGAAAAATATATTTAATTAATATGATATGCCGTCATAACCGTGTTTCGTACCAAACACGTTTGTAACCTATATATGCTATATATTGGTTTGTTAGTTTGCTGCAATAACGATTTATATTGATTGCAAGTTGCACTTAACCAATACAATCGTTACAAGAATTTAGGTCAAATCGATTTGCTGCTTGGTAATACCTAAAACAACAGTAAAACAAATTCAAAATCTAAAGAAAATTAACAGTGCAAAAGTGGATGTAGCATTGTGGTTACGCAAACGTCCACCACAATACAATTTAATAGGATACGAATATTGCTTTTTGGGCATTATGTGAATACAATGTGTTTGTATTACACAATTTGGAGAGAAACTACAATTATTTTGCGAATGAAGTATACTATGTCATTACTTGTTTGGCGGTGGGTGATGCTACATGATGATGTCTACATTGCCCGATAGCTGAAAACAACAATATCTAAATCATATCGCCTTGTTTTGCATGGTCATAATCACCCGTCAACTCTAGTTTTTAATATAATTGTTTTGAAAATATAACGATTTTCAGTTGGAGTGCTCGCTTGGTACTATCGTCGTTTCATCCAATTGTACACTTGAAATATTTTCCATGAAATCTAAAAGAAGCTTCTTTTATTTTTCCACCACCAAACATTCTTTTAAAATTCAATAGATATTCCTTGAAATTCCAAAGAAACATCATGTAAAGAATTATTGAGAATTATCTCTGAAGTTTCAAACAATAGTAAATTGAATTTTAAAAGAATTATCTGGTGGTGCAAAAATCAAGGAAACTTCTTTTAAATTTCATGAAAACTTATTTTCATTGTATAGCCTTTCGCCCATTTAAATATAGAGGCATCTAAATGGTATTCTTATTTTACATTGTGTAGGAAACTAGTCAATGAGATAATTTAATAAAACTTTTAATTATAATTCAATTTGTGTCGAACAAAATATGGGAAAATTGTACTCTAACGAATTTTAAAAGAGTGCCGATTCGCTTATAACCTTGAATTTTATGAATTCATCGAATAATCATTATTAAACTATAAAATAGTCTTACGATTCTCATGATATAATTATTTCTCATTTTATGCATTTTAAATATGTGCGCTATGTTTAGAAATAATATATATACAGTTTTTATTTAAAAATTGGTATTTAAGAAAAGTTCATACTGTTTATGATGTAAAATGTAACTTATAAAAGGGACTAACTAATCCATGTCAATATTTTTGCCGTTGCATTAAGAACTGTGTGAGATAAGGTAATAACGCTATATTTCTATTAGTGTTTTGTAAGTTCAAAATTATATAAGATGAATTGGCAGCGTTACAATTGCCTCTAATTCAAAATGTGTTTTAAGCACGGAAAGACGACTGAATCATGTATGGGTGAGCTCCGAAGTCCGATAGAGATAGCGAATGGTCGAGGGAGGTCCTCACCAGAAGATAACTAGCCGGTTGGTGGGACGGGGGAGGTCGTCAGGGAGTTAAATTTAAAATTGTTTGGGACTTGAAATTATTTAAGATTTTTCTTGCTTTTAGCCAATTAACAACCGATTTTTGCAAATTACCCCACAATATTTGCCAATTTCGCACAATTTTCGCCCATTTTATGCGAATTTTGCCGATTTTTTCCTCGAAGCTTCGGTGAGGGGCGTGGGAGGAGGTTGCGTGGAGTCCTTGTGAGAGATCAAGTTCCTCCCAGAAGGGCATCGGCGAAGTCCCAAGGGGGGAGGGGTCTGATCCTCGGGGGAATAATCCCACTCTCCCTTATGACCATGTATTGAATAAATTCTTAATCGTTCTTGTAGTAAGTGAGAAAACATTTTTGAAAAATATTGGTAGATTCTTGCCTTCGCTAAGTTTTTGCCTGCACGATAGTCTTGTTCAGCGCAGGTCATTTCCATAGTTGCTAAAATGCGAACTGAACTATACTGTTTCACATGTTATTTTCAGTACAAGGCGGTGAACCCTGCTTTTTGCTCACGTTGGAGGTTTGTTGTTGACAGGACCGAAGTAATCTATGATGCGCAAAGTGCATCAGAAGTCTCAGAGACACCCGACTTTCCAGCATGGGCTAGGCCTAGTGGCTTGCTTAACATAGAAAGACAAACTTTTGATGCTAAACATGCAATTATATTGTTGCATACACAATTCCCAGTGAATACACAAAACCGTCTTCGAAATTGCGTTGTGTTATGTTCTGTTGTATGCGTGCAGTGACATGAACAAAAATATTTTGTTGCGCCGTCAGGAAGGACCTATGTCACCTATAGAGGCCGGACGTTATACCGTTAGACATTAGTAACGTACATTAGTGTTAGGAGTTGGAGACCCGCAGTCGCCGACTTAGGCTTAGCATAATGCTAATATAAAGACTTTATCTTAAACTAAGGCTCAGGCTTAGTATATTGAATGCGTAATAGCATGGCATTTCACTACGCAAACGCTACATGCGTCATCAAGCCAACGCTTACTAATTTCCTATTTTTATGTGATTTACAGCCGGAGCCAAAATTCGAACCAAGCCTGCATGCTTTCCAGCTCCGTATAATGATTTCCACATTAATACATGATGTCCAGCAAGCAAAAGTGCGCGTTAGTCTGATAAAAACCTACTGGTTCTGATTTATGTTAGGACGCTGTCATAAAAATGCCGATAACTAGTACCCTATTGTCATGCTTAGAATAATGGAACATTGGGAAATTGAAAAATGATGTGTATTGTCGTTAGAATGATACCATTCGGTGCCTCATTAATACTATGTTTAAATTTTATTCAAAATCGCTACAGAAGACGATAGATATAATTGATAAAAGACACGATATTGGACAATGAATTAGTTTTTGAAATCATCAATATCGTACACTGAATAAATAGATTGATGAGTTAGACCAAGTCAATGATCATTTCCGCGGAAGATGTTGAAATTTGACATAATCCATTTGAGAACGACTATTAATATTCATTGAAGAACTAATTAATTAGATTTTTCAATTAAAGCGTTCAGTCGTCGAAAAATTCAGCGTTGTACTTATTTTATCCCCATCAATGCAGACTTTGAAGTGACATCTGTCTGAATCGGCAAAAAATGATGGCGAGAGTTCGAAATTATTTCCAAACTAATACGATGTGACGCATATATCTATTGGAAATTCTGCAACGGCATGATCCTGGATGAATAATTAAACACAACCGTGTTTCGGACAATTATTGATTGTGTAATAGAAATGAATCATAACAACAGTAAGGTTCAGGACGAATTCTAAGGGAAAATATATATATATATTTAGTAACAATATAAAAATTGTGTGATTATTAGTGAACATTTATCCTTTAATTTTTTTCTAGCTAGATGTTGCTGAACGAAGCACTATCAAACCATATAAGTCACAGATAGGATAACCTGTAATAAGAAACTATTGATGCCACAAATTAAAAAATACTAGTTACCTGCTCATTTTTCAACTCAACTCGCCATGGTTGTCTAGGTGTTTTCCATCAGTAAAAGCACCACTGAACCAGATGCCGTACTCAAGATAATAGAAATAATATTTTTGCCCAAAAATTATCCATATTACCATCAAATTCATATGGCTGTTGCAATATGGTCTGTTATGTGTCTTTAATACCATCAGTTCTAAAATTCGTCGTTCAATATTTTTACAATTGTAGGATTTTGGCTATTCGTAGCTGATGGTCGATTTATCCCTATTTTAACGAATTTAGTTTATTATATATACTTTCTTATTTAGGTTTTTCCCAATATGATTTTACTTTTAAAAATGGTTTTTAAAAACTATAAATATTAAATTCTAGTAGTAAATCACATTTAACGACGGTATATAGATATTTTATTAAAATAGGAACTCTTCCAGCCTCCGCGTTATATTTTTCTTTATTTATAACAAGTGCCTGAATGAGAATTGGCGGTGCCTACTGAAATATAACGTTATATTGTGACACAGCAATTATTTCGCAACAGTTCAGGGTTGACCAGAGTATCATCAACACCCATAACAACTTGAAATTGAAGTCAAATATCGTCTGTCATGAAACATTTAATCCCGTAATGTCAACCTACCATTTTTGTCTTTGAATATTCGAATGAGGAACAAGAGAGTAAGGTAAAATAAAGATGATTCAAGCAAATCCGGTTTATTTATTTAGTTACCTGAATCAAGACTCATTAGGTCGCAAGAAGCAATTATATTCATATTAAAAATAGTTATAACTAGAAATAAAAGCTCCACAACCTTCTGCCGTACAATATTACTATGTTGTGATATTTACTCTTTGTTGTATGCCGTGTTTAGGCAGACTAAAATGTCTGTAAAAGATGTATCTTACGCTTAACTAGAAATTTATATATCAAAATTTAAAATATCGTGATTTATATTGCTTAGTGCACATAGATACTTAAAAATTTACCAATAAATATTTCTAGAATGCTAATATAATCGTTGCCGGATGAGACTGTCTCAGCTGCAGCTTTACATTTGTCGGCGGTTTTGTCCGAGATCAATTATATCGTGGGAAAATTAGAGCATAAGCCAAAACGGCCACTAAATCCCTAACGTAATATTTAATTGCGGACGCGATAAGTCCTCTAGGTTTGGCTACGTTAACCTTGAACGGTCAGTCACTTATTCTTTTAAAGCAATTTTTACACCGTCTGTTTATGCTGGCACAAATAAATAGTCTAGAATTTGTATCAGTTATCGATAAATGATATTTAAAATTACACTATTGGTCTGTGAGCACCCGCTTGCTTCGATGCTAAGTTACACATGCAGCATTGTTTAACTCAAGCTTGTGCTACATAAATGTTGACAGTGTGGGAGCTGACTTTGAATATTGTCTCGTTCAATTTTAGAGCACTGCCAATCTTCTAGCAATGATTTCATACATGTTTAGACCTTTAGTGGCAATAACCAGAATATAAATATATATTTCAGTTAGGAGTCAGAATACTGTCACTGATTAAAGCGGAAATTTTTTAAATTTGTATTTAAACTGATTCTAAGAATTAGAATCCTGTCAAGGTTTGCCCCCTATAAAAGTAGAAGTAAACATAACATCTGCACGGTGGTATAAAAATTTGATGTTCATTTGCTAGTACTTGCTAAGCTTAAGCTTAGTCTAAGCGTAAAGCCGAGAGTAACACATTATATCATCATCCTAGATAAAATATTAACATGATACCCTATAGAAGAAAAATTCATGATTCAATATTTATGCTAAAATCATTTTTGC
>JASANE010010955.1:0-50692 GCA_030248225.1 Trileptium ribeirensis
CTGTTTACAAATTAAGGAAAAATGCTAATAATTACAAAATAGTGTATGGTATTGATCGGACGAATCGTATTGTATTAGAGTATTGCTCAGATATTTCAGAAATTTTAAAATTGATATATATAATTTAAACAACTCATAATCTCAAAATATGTGTGTATCTTGAATTGTATAATTGGCACCATTCTAAGAATTTACAAATGCTCTGAGTAACTTGAATAAAGATTTAAATACTTAATAATTTTCCAACAGAGTCATTTGAAACTTTTGTCTTTGTGCGTTCGGTACAGTGCAACGATTTACGGTAGTAACAAGAACGTCGCAAAACGTAACTCAGCCTAATTATTTTTATCTCAAACTCGTTTGTCGACATTGTCTGATATTCTAAACGATCGTGCTGTTTTAAAAATCATGTGCTGGTACCTTCGAGATATATTTTGTTAGCGTACTTAAGTGATAGTTAATGCCGCGACGCTTGGTGAATCACAGCTAGCCGCGCCGTTTAGTCTACGTGACAAAGTGACTGATTCGTCCATCCATTGTGCTGGCAACAAAATTTACGCACAAAATAAAAATCTTATCGAATCCAGTTATCCAACCCAACAAAAGCGCATATAGTCCCTTAAAAGTGGTGATATATAATTTCCAACTGAAGACCAGAGATATTCATATATAGCTGACACTACAGCGTATTATATATTAATTCATGTCAGGCTTCAAATTTTGCTAATTGCTGCGGTATATACTTGTTTGGCGTAGCTGATATGGTTACATGAACGCGTCACATTCTCGAATAGTCATCAACAGAAACAGGTATTAAAACCGGTATGAAATAGTCGGTTACTCTACTGAATCGCTCAGTGAATTACTCAGCAATTCGAATAATACAACAAACTCTAATAAAAATGTTAGCATGAAATTTAAACAAAACTGTTGGACCGTTGGTTAAATTTAATCAGTTGGCAAGTAAATTCAAGGAATAGATAGATAGGTAGCTATGAGCAAACATCTTAGAGGACAACAGGAACTCATAGCAACAGATACCACGAATGGTTGCAATAACAGTGATTGTAGGTTGCAAAATCATGTTAATCTTCGGATTAAAACTGTAAACATATCTAAATATAAGGTGGATAGACGTTTCGCATGACCATTACAAATCTAAATAATATAAGTTTTGCTTAAATCATACATAGCATTTAATACCTGCGTTCCTTCCCCTAAGAATGGAGCTATGTCATTCCTAATTGAATGTTTCCAAGAACGTCAAATGTCTAGGATCAAACAAAATAGTTAAATATACTAGAATAGATTTTAGTTGTATTTGGCATACGAAAAACATACATTCGGTTCACAGACATCTTGCCGCGCACTCATGATACTTCGAAAACAACCAGCTCAGCTTCAGACAATTCTTGTATTTAGTCAAAAGGATAGGGTTTCTAATTAAATATTGGAGACGGTTAAAATAGAGAAATTCTGGAATTTTAAACGTTTTTATGCAATTTTATTGCGGTGAAGAAGCCTAGCGTTCGATCGCAAAGCTAAAAACAATAGTCGTTCTGACAATAATGATGAAGTCTTTTCCACAATTTCCAATAACTGGAAATAATTACTTAACCTGTGACATGGTTGGGCAAATTTAACCGCCTTTCGACTAAGGTCGTCAATGCGATTCGAATGGTACATAAAATTAATAGATTTTTTGGAAAAAATTCGGTTACCAAAGGGGGTACCACTGGGAACTAAAATTTGGAAAAAAATTTACGATGCAATCAGTGGCGTAGCCACGGGGGGGCCAGGGGGGGGGCACAGGCCCCCCTAGTTCCGACTGGTGCCCCCCCAAATATACTGAGCTGTGCCCCCCTGGATTACAAGATGTGGGTTTGGGGCATTCACAATGAGTGTATCGCTTATGTAATGATGGAGTTCAGGGTCGTAGACACCCAGCGTATTTGCTATTTTATCTTCGCCTCTGCCACTGTGTAATCTGTGCACAATGTGTAAAATCAACAGTTGAAATGAGCCGATATTATAGTTATTATTTCTGTTGTTATTTTAATGCAGTTATTTTTGTAACGGTTGTTATTTTTTGCTTAGTGAAGTGAACTCCTTTGTTTTCATTTATCGTTATTTTGAATCACCGATACCATTTTTGTGGCAGTATTCTTTTATGCATGTCGCATTCGTTGCGACTGTATGTATGTTTCTTATAGGACGAAATGTTATAGAGCAGTGGCGTAGCCAGCGACCGGGTTTATGGGGGCCTGGTATTTTATTTTTTTTTTGGGGGGGGGGGGGGTTGGGGGTGGGGCTGGCGGTAAATATATACCTATATTCTCATTCCGGCTAAATAGTGAAATCTGAAATGAAATATCGGTTACTTATGTATGTTATGTTTTGTGCGGTTTTTCATCCAGAGCTTGGGTTTAGGGGGCCTGTGCTACCCAGCCCCCCCTTGCCTTGGCTACGCCACTGATATAAATTAAACGGGGCCACAGGGGTTCCCCAAATGCGGGTCTATTATTGATACGTGGATTAATGAAAACAATAACGGCTGCAGAGCTATAGCTGTGAATGCGGAATAGTTAGTACTTTAACTGAAATTTAAATTTAAGCGATTAACGCGAATATCACATTATTTGATCGTCACTGTCCCTGCATTCTGATTATACCGTGATTATCCCTGAACAGGGGCCAAAACTGTGGTATCAAAGATATGTATATGATTGTGGCATGTACACGACTAATATTTAAGATATCGGTTGATTTTACAGTAGATGCACACCGTAGACGATAAAGATCTTAGGGGGCGTTCGGGAGTCGGCAGCCCCTCGACTTAGGGTTGGGCTCAGTATATCGTTAATACTAAGCCTAAGGCTAAGTCGGGGTGGGGGCTACCACCCCCCCCCCCCCCAGGAAACCCCGCTCTAAAGGCCTTTATTTTCTGGCGTACGCAAAGGGGGGAGGGGGCGCACGGTGAACCCCCATTTTGGAGATATGTGAAGAAAATTTTCGTCGTGGTTTGCTCGGATTTCTGAAAAATCAGGAAAGCGGAATGCAGCATTTGTATTTTCTGTTTCATTTTTCACGGTGTAAAACTACTGCATTATGCTTAACATGTTCCAGGACTTCCTGAGGCGAAAATCTAGGAGTTAGCTTCCCCCCCGCGCAGCAGGGTCTAGGTTCGCTTACGGATTGACCTTGTTCTGGCGGGGTTGTGTTAAGCATATTCCCACACCATAGGAGGAACCCTTAGCTTTTGGAACTCGGAGGGATAAGGGGTCAGACATCAGCGCGAGGTAGAGGGGTTGGCCACCTTCTGCTGGAATTATATAGCTTAGCCGGTTGCGGTAAATCATGAAATCTATGCCATTTCTGGAGCAGCTTTATGTTGGTTTAACATATATCGTACTAAATATATATTACGTAAATTTCAGTGAACTAAATTAATATACTCGGTATGTCTGGTTCTGAATATAATGTCGACCCGCACAGTAAAAAATAAAAAACTGTTCCAAAGCAACAGTCGCTTTTAAATTTTTTTCAACAGCCACGCTCCACACTGCCCACGTGCAGTGATCCATATACGGCAGCACAGCCAGAGCTCCTATATTTATTTATGGCGAGTTATATGCATACGCAACGATATATTTGTTGCCCCCCCCAGAATTGTCAGTGCCCCCCAAAATGAGAACCCTGGCTACGCCACTGGATGCAATAGCTGAAATGGACACTTCTGAAACATCTTGTTGAGCTGAGTCTAATTGCGCTAAACGTAACGCTGTATCTATTTTTTTAAATTTGATCAATTTCGGGCTGTGGGCTAGTCGAAAATAATAAATTGTCAATACTGTACATGAATGTTGAATTGTACTTTGTTCTTGTTGTAACATGGCGGATACATGCAAATAAAACACTTGTTTGTAAACCAAATAGACATTAAACGTTCTACAATATTACAACTGTTGTAATTTTAATAATAAATACACATACATGTATGTAAACCTGGATACATATAGATAGGCACAGTGCAAATATGTTTTTTATATATAAAACAGACGTTGTATTATACGTATATATCTTACGCCGATCATATTATGTTTTCAATAAATTATTAATCAGAACAAAGACGGAATTGAACAGAGAAGAAGGAGAAGTAGAAAGTGTGAAAAACATATAACGCGCAAGGGTGACGAATTAGACGCCAAATGACGGAAAACACGTTGCAAAGATGCAAATAAAGAATGACAGTTTAGTCGGGTGGTATAGCCAGAAAGGAACATAGTTTTAATTTTTTGATGCATTCCGAAACAACAGAAAAGACAAATTGAAACTGATTTATTTACTGGTTTCACGGTTGCGGTACAAGGTAGTCAGATAAAAGAATTGTGAGAATCTTTCATTATGGCGGACCAAAGTTGGGAACCCGGTGGGGTTGGGAATGCGCGCTTCTCATATGTCATGGGTCGATAATATAGGGAGTTTCTCATATTAGAACCACAATGGTCACATAAAATAACTACGATTAAAACAAATTGTTTAAGTGTGAATTCTTTTCTCATGTGTTGTTACTACCATAGTACTTACTGAGGACCTCTTGTCCGCGCAAAAACAGGTATTGATCTGGAAACCAAGAAAATAGCAGTTCAAAACGGCGGTTTTAAATATTTGCATTAAAAAATGGTTGCTTTGACGCAGAGTTCTCCACATATGTTCTGGAAACATATATATTTGTCATGATTGAATGATGCAAAAATACATGTTTCCCGATGTAGATATTTGTGATTGTCATACAGTTGTTGAAAACACACCAGCTCCTTTGTATACTGCAAAAAATCAATCAACTTTTTACCAGAACATATTCTGGTGTAAAAAACTGAATTGTTTCCCGATATTGATGGTGTGTCATATAAGATCTACATATTTGTTACAATTACCAATGCACCGTGAACAGTATTACTAGCTTATACAAGCCCAGGCGTCAATATCTACGATAAAGCATTAGTTTTGCCAAAGAAATATTAAAAACTTGTAAAAATTTAAAAGATATCTTAAACTTTGCTAAAAATTAATTATTTACCGAAACTCTAGGTAAACTACTATATACAAAAGGATATATTATATATAAAATGTTCGGAAGTACTTGCTAAACTATATATAGAATTTACTGATGTGCACATTAAAGAATAATGTATATAGATAGTATCAAGAGTAAATTGTGAGCAAAAAAGTATATTGTAAGAATAAAACCGTCTTACAAAAATGTATATAGTGTCAAGAGTTCATGGTTAAAGAGTATTATGTTTTTAGAAATCGCCATGTAAACGCGTTTTGCATGATTGAATCTATCTCGCTTTAACCCCTGTTTCAGGTTAAATCTTCACCTCACCCTCTGGTAGTATTTACAATTGTGCAACCTAACGAATAGTGAATAAAATATGATCAGGTTGGAAAATGGCACATAATATGCGGAGTTCACTTTGATTTCATTGAAATCTGTATGATACTTTTCGAAATCGCTATGTGAACGCGTCTGGCGTGTTTTGATCTCTTTAGAACGAACCCCATGGTTCTGGTGAAATCTTGACTTCACTCCGTGATAAAATTTACGAATGTGCTGCTTAACGGAAAATCTCTGAAACAAAATCAACTTATAAAATAGTATTTGATGTCAAGAGTTTATAAATTTATGACAAGAGTATGCTACTCATCGAAATCATCAAGTAAACGCGTCTGGCAAGACGCATCAAACCAGAAGCATCGAGGCAAAATTTTATTTTTCAAAAGGCCCCTTCTAAAAAAGCTGGGGAGAGCATGTGGAAAAAATTGATCGATGATATGACCTCCAAGAACCAAGAGGGTAAGGTAGAGATGGACCTCGTCATGATGAACGCGTTAACATGGTGATTTCGGAGAGTATCATACACTTCTCAGCAAATCATCATGAACTCTTTATATTACAAAACATTTTTATTAATAAAATTACATATGTATAATTTACCTGACCCCCGAGAACCATGCATTCCTGAACATTGTTTTATCATATATGCACGCCCCATATCTGTTCGGCCAGTGCCACATTTTATTCAAAATAGTTGTTTCATACGTGGGGTTTTGTTTATATAAAATGATGCTTATCGATATAGCTCACTCGGACTATGTGCTGTAATCCATTGATGTTCCTACCATTCCAGCAACAGCAATCAATATATGCCAATGTATATCAAAAAGCACGTTTTGTTTAAATGAAATTTCGCTTTCAGAAAATTGCGAAAAAATTCATCGTGAAAAGAAACATTATATGTATTAATAACCCAAATTACTAAACACTGTTAACTTAAGCCAATCATGTTTTATAATAACAGCAAAGTTTTTTGTAGTTGATAAACTATATTCTGTAGTTGTAGAGGCTGTGAAATAGAATTATTAACAATTATAATGAGAAAAACATATACCGCTATCACTAAAAAGATATCTAGGGCACAGACCGAATTATAAATAAATCAATCGATCGATAGAGATAAACTATAGCCAAATTTGTGTTATATTAAAATTATTAAAAGATTTTACAACAAATCAAAAAGTAGCGATGAAGAATAGAACACAAAGAAGACGAACTGTAATTGCAATAAAATGCATAAATCGATTTAAAATGATTGTGACGTATTAACTATCATCACTACACGTATAATAGTAATGAGATAGACAAGAAGCATATGTACTCAAAATTTAAAGCTGCAGAAAAACACAGCCCTAAATGTATAAAACGTCGTACATTACATTAGTCCTACTGTATAACAGCTAATTTCATAATTAGCAAATATATATTTCTTTTAAGCAAGAAAGAAATGAAATAGTAAAACAATGTACCAATGATATTTGTAGTAGGTTAGCCCACATTGCCTGTGCCACCCAAAATTCCACTGGGGAGCCGAATCCTAAAAGTATTTGGAATTTTGGACAAAAATTAGGGTAAATTGCAAAAATTGGAAAAAGTTCAGCAAATATCGAGGAAACATGAGTTGTAAAATTCTTGACGTGCTATATCCTATTCGACCAGTCGTCCCCGCTGCCGCAACTATCTACCTCCTAAACTCCGACAAGGCTTGCACACCTATTTCAAAATCACCAGGTAAGGCAACGCAAGTCAGCCAAGTACCTGTGTGTGAACTTTTTCCAGAATTTTCATTCAGCAAATCTTCCGTAGAAATAAATACGAACACACTCCTCCTCGAAGTGATTGTACGTTTTCAAAAACATGGGGGCATCCGTGGATGTGAGAGACTCTCGGTCGGGTGTTAGTGTTGTCTCAATGGGGTACTGTTAACTAGCTTGAAACTACCGCGCTACTATTACACCCGAAGCCACTGATCTTATAATGTAAACAGCTATGCTACGTACTATACAGATTAGGAGTCGGGTTAAAGTAGACATATGTTTTGCGCAAAAAATGCGCTTTATGTTAATGTTACATAGGTTTGCAGATATGCCTTAATCCTGGATTGAAGGGTTCTGATAATGGAGCGTCTTTTTGGTCGACTGTGTTGAGATTACATTTGCGAAATTCTAGTACCAATCTATAACATACTGAAGTCAGTTCACGGCAGATATTCTTCTAATACTTTGCAAGTATACAAGTTCACATTTTTAGGTGCTTTTTATAATTTCTATAATGAGGATTTTCCAGATGTCAATTTAAAGGTGATAAGGTCGATGTGGCCATTTCTTATCATTCATTTGGAAAATCTTGCCAGTTTAATTTAGCAAATCTAGAATGTCACCCGATCTTCATATTTACCTTAAACGACTTTTAAAAAAGTAATAACGGCGCAAATCATGTATAGATGTGGAAATATAGATGATGTGCTAAAAGTGTTATGTGTTTAAAATTTGTAAGACCTTGTAAGTCTCTTTTGACAATATATTAACTGAACTGTGTGCATAGTTTTCTGTTCAAGTACAAATATCACTTGATTTATTGCATTGCCACAAAGTGAAGTTTAATGTTTAGATGCTGTGGTGCAAAGGTGACGAGGCTTGGAATCGTTTAAATGATTAATCCACGTGTTGTGTAATATAGATAAATAGTTAACTTAGACAACTGTTTGGCCTGAAATGTAGGTAATATCAAAAATTGCTCACATACACTGGAGACACAAATGAGGCAGCAATGTTACTTTAGGTTTATGAAGGATTAACAAATAAATTCTTAATACGCTTTAGACATCCAGTCTTTAAGACAAATAGAACTTTGAAGTTCTGTTTTACTAAAGAAATGAACTGTTTTATCAATATTATAAATACATTATACATTAAAAGCTGTAGTCTAAATATGCAAATTATCATCTTTTCCGATATTTAATGGATGCTTAATACGATATAACTATAAAAAGTTAAATAATTAAATTTTGTAATTAGAGATATGCACGTATTAATAATATATTAAATTTATATAATTTACAATATTAATAAATTAAATATAAATGCATATATTAAATATTTATATATATATACATATACATTAAATATACATACAGTTATGTTAGCAAAAATATAAAAATGGAACTATAATTAATTTCAATAAATATAATAATGTTGGGCGAAGACATGTCACAGAACATACGTGGGAGCATTACTAAGATCGTAACTTGATGCTGCTGTCACTGATTAGAGTCGGGGTTTTTGAACGCGTTCAAATTTCGTTAATTTATATGACATTTTAGAGCTGTAGATGTGGTTCATACATATATATCCATGCACAATGATTGTTTCCTGATGTATGTCCATTAATACAGCTAACACAATTTATCTTGATAATATTAATTCTATTTTAAATACTATGATATATAATTAAATTATATTATTAATGTCTCACTACGCCATTGTACACAACGTAGATGCAACTAGAATTGGTCGGGGCATGTGGCGTAGTGACAACTTTTATAATCTTTACGATCGAAAAATCTACGGTTCTTTGAGCTGAAAAGGGGTTTTGAAAAAATTATTGCTTTAATAATATTACGATAAACAGTCATAAACAATTGTTTATAGTTATATTCATAATTTAGTTTTGATTATAATTTATTTTATACTTAATTACAATTAATTCATAACGGAGTTAGTGGTGCTGGCAGAATAACATTGATGTATTTTTAGCTACCGTTTTTCTATTATTTTATTAAATACACTTATGCATTGAGCAAAGCCAGAATAAGTCACTTGATTCATTGATCATGATTAATTGCGAAAACAGTACCAAGCATTTGTGTTAACATGTGATGTGTATTTTGAAATAATAAGTTAACCTAAATAACTGTTAAATGATGTAATTACGTCTGTTGTAAAAATCCAGCTGTGATAAGCTTAGTTTTAATAGCAAATTTTTAGGAAAAATACGCAATTTTTTGCTAATATAGACGTTCGGGTGAAACGCGCACGCATGCAAATTTGTTACAAAGTAAACGGAGTAATTGTCACTCGAAGTACATTTCAATGAATGGATTTGTAAGGTATTTTAAATGGATTTGGTTAACGGCTATAAGATATGAGTTGAATTGGGTTTAGGCACAGCTGTTAATGTAGAACCAATACAAAGAAGTTAATATATTTTTGATTTGAAATCTCTTAAAAAAACTAAAAAAATTATATAATATAAAACAAGTATAATATAAATGAGATGCATATATATATGAATCATTCACAAAACGAAAAGAAGCAGGGCGAGTGTGGCTACTCGAGTGTTACTGAACATTACGGCATTCGAAATTCAGTGCTCTGAGCCTTTTTAAAGTCCTACAATACATCGGGAGTACATCAATGGCAACATTACGGTGATTTTAATTACGTACCAAAACCTTAGACCTCTTTGTTTTTAGCTGCAACGACCAAAAATCAAAAACATTTCAGATTTATAGCTCACAAAATTTTAAGAAAAATTATAATTTGAAAACTGATTTTTTTAATTTTGGGGTCCCAATGTATGTCTTATTTGGTGCATACTATACAAATGCAATTTTTTTATCGTATTCTGTAACATCGAAAACCTGTAAGTACATTTCGATAAGCTACGTTCATCTATATTGAAAAAGTGGCAAAATATATCTTTGGTGCCGAATTGACCGAATTTTGCTCCTGCGCAGTCCCGCAGCGTTAATAACACACGCAATACGGAGATAAAACAATGAAACCAGCATGTTTATCGGGTCAAATAACCATTTAATCTCAGCATTCATACACAACAAGCAAAAACTTGCTTTGAAATTATTTTAATTTTTACTATTGGGAAGCATTATAACTTTGGTTTATAGCTCGAAGACAAAGAAGCGTAGCATCAAAACTGTAGTTGTCGATGAGACGATTGGTCTCCATGTTTCGATCCAATGCCTCTGACATGCTTTACAATCTAAAATATTGGCTGATTCAAAATGACCAAAATAAAACAATTTTCAATTCGTGTCGGGTTTGTGAAAATTTATTTAGGAAATAATGGTAGCAGCACGATTACAAAGATAGGCGCATAAAAACATTTCGCTAAACTTCGAATAAGAAGAATTGCGAAAATCTATCCATCTGATTGAGAGTTATGCGATGACGATAAGATAGAAATTCAAAATGCTGATCGCTATATCTTCATATTGTCAATATGATATGGAAGTGTCGACTTCAGCGCTCGCGCAATGGAACACAATATCCTACTACATAATTTCGCTGAGGTTACTGAGTTTATCCTTTTATGTATAAATCATTGCTATTTTGTATTACGCGGAACAAGCTTTTAGACCATCGATTAGTTAAATGTGGACCGCTTGACTGCGAGATTCGAATGCTATAATCGCTATGCCATTTGAGAGCAATTTCGCACAGTGTACAACTCTACTGCAAACGTACATTGTATGGCGAACTTAGCTAACGTAACGATACGCAATGTGCGTTATGTCTATTTGGATTAACTGTGCATGAAAATGTGAGATGGCACTTGGTATATGTGTTGTGCTGTAGTATAGCTAATACAATGTCCTTTATTGTAGTATACAATATTTATTGCCAATTTGTGAGTTGCACATTATCGGAGAATTCCCTATTGTTTATGAAATCAATAGTTTCTGAGGGACGTTTATTAAAAGCTTGTTTTGTAGTCACGCCTCAGCAGTGGAATAATTAACCCTTTCATTCCAACTCTGTCAATTAGCATTATCGCATACTGCAACGAATTGTATAAACTAAGTGTGTCACGTTGCGGGTGTTTGCACGCTCCGTTGTTCCTGGCTCACTTTGTGAGGTTTCTTACGGAACCGAGTAACAGCTCACAGATAGCTCAGTGATTTGTGTACGCTGTTCTCACGCGTGCGATAGGGTTCCATCCGCGACGTGATCTTGATTTTGTCAAACATTGTACAATACACACGCTAGCCTGGACCTTTAAGGGTTAATTACCGTATAATGTTTTTCAAATAATATCCATAGCCTTAGAATGCTTCTAAATTCAACTGTAACATTTAAGAAAGCGATTTTTAACTAAGCATAAAGAGAAAAATGCCAAATATTAACGAATAAGGCTACCCAAATAAAGATACCATGTCTTATGACAGTAGAATATACTTTTGGATTCGAAATTCATATCCCAATAAGCCTATTAACTATCACCACAACAGTTGACTATGAAATTTCTGCTAAATCAAAAGCATTGTGTTTAGCATTAGATATTGTATGCGCGAATCTTATATTTAAAAATTGACCATTTTCGTAATCATCCGAAAAGTGAAAAGAATACGAAGTTTGAAATAGCAATAATACTAGTGAAGCTCGCTTTGAGAGCCAGAATTCGAGTGATGAGAACAATCCCCGAAGCTGAAGTGTGAAAAATATTTGCCACACAATATTTTTGACATTCGCAATGAGCTTGTCGGCCCAGAAAACCCCATATGCGACACTAAAACCAACAATAAACACACATTCAGATGCTTTTCCCACGACTTCTCACCAAAAATTTCGAAAACGTCATTTTTATGTCAAGTATGAACCAGAAGTGTAAAAATATTTGCCCAACAATATTTTTAACACTTGGAATGAGTTTATCTGCCCATAAAACCCCATATAAGACACTAAAAGCAACAATAAACACACATTCAGGTGCTTTTCCCACGACTTCTCACCAAAAATTTCGAAAACGCATTTTTTATGCCAAGTATGAATCAGAAGTGTAAAAAATATCTGCCCAAAATATTTTTAACACTTGCGATGAGTTTACCTGCCCAGAAAACCCCATATAGGACACTAAAAGCACCAAACACACATATTTAGGTGCATTTCCCACGACTTTTCACCAAATATGAATTTGGCGCCAACTATACGCTTATAGACTCCAGATTGGGAGGTAGTTGAAAAACTTGTTATATATCATTGCAAAGCCCTGGTAAAGCTACATGGAATAGGCTTATTAGTTTACCTCGTTTACTTATTGAGAAAATTCGCAAAAACTGGAGGGGGTGCCCGAAAAATGGGCCAAAATGACGTCATTTTGCCCCATAACTTTTCCCACGGGAAAAAATTGAAAAATAGGGCTCCTTCATTACGCCTAAATCGACCATTGCAGTTCGAATGAGCTATCTTGCATCAAATCCGCCCAACCGTTATCGAGATCCAGGTGCGACACACACACAGAGAGAGGACCTCATCAACTCCCCTCCAGAGCCAAAATTGAAAATTCTCGTTCCACTCGCATTCAAAATGTGATTTTCTGAGGCACGTTGTAAGTTTTGCAGAGTTAATCGCTATTGAACTTTAAAACATTAAACGATTAAAAGCAATTTAATATTAGTGTTGTCGTACACAATCACCAATTCTCGACAATTGTGATTTTCGTAAAATAGAATATGTATGTTAAAAACGGTTCTTCCAAATAGCCAAGCTAGAATGGACGTTATTTTGCTAAAATTTCATCTAACCGAAGTTACGAAGTTACATTAATTTGTTGGTAAGATGATTGTGCCTTTCGCAGTATTTTGGATGTCGGAATATTTTTTAAACGCATAGCTCAAATAAGTTTCAATTGCAAAAATTAAGGTCGTAGTAATTCCACAGCAGCCAACGAAACATCATTTTACAGCTGTTATTGCGCAGAAAATATTAATAAATATTTCATTGACATTATCCTATTTTAATTTTTAGGGATACCATGTTGTCATAAAATTGCTTTAGGTGGCTCTTGTAGCTAAAACAACCCATTTTTCGTCGAATTAGCACTATTGCACTATATGTATTCTGTTATAAATAACGTAATAAACAAGCAAACGCGATACAAAAAATCAAAATCATTTAGTAGATACTGATGTAAACACGATATAAAAAAATATACAACATAATACATATTTGCAATATAATAATATAATACGTAATATATTATACTGTAAATATAATATACTTTATATATAATTAAATTTCGACAACTGTTATTATTATTATTAGTAGAAAACACTTGTTTTCGTAGAAACATGCTTGAACTTTTAAAAGTTGTAATATTTTTTGTCTACGTATTAACACACAGCTACGCGTACCGCCTTGTGAAACAAAAAATTAAATTCTTGTCCTTTTTCTTGTTCGATTGCAGCTGCTGTGATATAATGAGTGTCTATAAAGGAAACTAACTCACGAATTTTGTCAAAATTTGTGAAATAACAAATTTTGTACTGTTAAATGGTCAGTCGGAAAATTTGGTCTAAACTGAGCTTTTTAGATATTTGAACTCAAGGATAATGATCGAAACTCCGGTGTATATTTAGCTAAGCTAAACCCAGCGCTGTGTAAAGAAGCTCTGTTGGACAAAAATCTTAATTATTTGTAAAATTTGTAGATCATTTATATCCAATACTGAATTATAAATATGACTAGAGCAGATTATATTCAGTGATTGATATGGCTCACAGTTACACCAGGGCGGTTTTAGAGTAATAAGATTTACTAGCATCACCGTTGTGCTTAACATACACATTATTAAAACAGAGCTTAAACATACATTTATTAATGCGCATAGCTATTGGGCAGATGCGTAGACATATAGAGGAAATTTGCAGCACTCTAGTACCATTTATATCGTAATACCCGCAACCAATCGAAAAGACTCGTGTTAAATTTCGTAGTGTCTAGATTAAACTATATCTATGACAAAATCCAGTTTTAAAGCACAGTTAACTAAACCAAATGTTTTATATTATTGCCCAGTTTTCGACTTTTGTTGACAGCAAAAACGGTGAACCCACAACATGCCAACGTAGACTTTAGTACTTAATCAGCCAAGCATTAAGCCGTATGTATATAATATGTATGTAATATTTTCCTTAAATATCAGTCATTTTATATACAAATACCTACATATTTAAAAGTTAAACAAATAAGCAAAAAACTTTGGTGGCATAACAATATCCAGCTAAACTGCACTTGACCAATAAATCAATATAGTCGTTTAAGAGTCAAGGTCAAGAGGTGTAAACCGTGTGTGTACATATCACTTGGAGTTTCAATTGTACCACAAATCACTGTCGGAATTAATGCTCGTTCAAACTTTGCTAAAGTCAGTTAGAACATTTAGCTCCTAAAGTTTGATTTGTTTTCAATGCAGTTAATAAGTTGCAAACAGCTAAGAATGTTTCAGGTACAATCATTACCCAGGAAATTTATTTTTCGGGGACAAATATTATTTCCTCCGGTTATAAAGTGTTTCACCTATTATATTTTTTAAACTTTAAGACTTTTTGCAAAATAAGAGATATTTATTTAAATTTCAGCAAAATTTGTATATTTGATATACTTCGATTTATATAAATGTTTCCGCAAAGCTGTTTTATAAGGGTTTTTGTATTACTGCCATACTTGGTCAGATAACAGACTTTTTGTGTCTATTTGTAATTCTCTATTTTGTTGCAACATGTGAACAAATTATATGTAACGTAAAACAACTTTTTCAAGCAAATAAGTTGAAAGAGTGACAAAATTTAGTAGCTATTTTTGTATCAAAATTTATCAGTTTTAGCAACCTTCAACGTTTCGTAGGGCTGACAAAATACTCAATACGCATTAAAACAATGAAGTTAACTTTTTTAATGGAGAAATAACGCTGTAAGCCTATCACTCATTGCCAACAACCATGAAAAACTCACTTTGTTACAATTTTGATAATTTCACTTTTAATCTTTGGCTCATAACCGAAATACTACTGCTCTGACCAAAAATACATAACAACAGAATGCTGTTTTCGATGTTTAGGTCCCACTCAATTTTTTGGTCAGGCACCGAAAGAATTATATATCTTAACGTATCGGCGGAGACAAAGTGACGATGGTGGCCTCCACTTTTTGCCCGAACGCTTCCAACAAAAATTATAGCTTAAATGCTAATGGCCCAAATGGGGAAATAAAAATCTGAAATTTTTGTCCGTTTTGTGAAAATTTTGGTAAGAAATTATGCAAGCAGTACAAACACGAAGCCATGTGCGCAGCTACAATATATTAGGCATCGAATAAAAGTTACGAAAATCTATCATTATAGCGAACAATTATGAGTACCACAGACGGACAAAAAGAATTTTTATTTCAACTGAAAGTTGTAAGAGCCAACTTTTGTCGCTACACTCGCTCCGCTCCAAAATTTTTTCAAAGTGCTTATATTTTAATTTTGGAGAATATCATTGATAAATTGAACGGAGTATGTCTTTAAAATTCCAATTTTTGTGAAATTTATGGTAAGCTATGCACGAAGTAAAATACTATAAATACCCTTTTGATACGTCTATCATGTAGTTAAAACGCAATGCTCCAAATCATTGACTAAAGGAACAACTACATTTCACATCATATATTCTCGCTCAAAACACCTAATTCATCTGAAACAACATCTATAGTTTTTAACATGATGATTCATTTCGCAACACTCCCGAGAAAGCAATCCACTTGTCAATTTTTTAGTTAGTATTTCATTTCTGCGTTTGCGTTTGCTTGTAAATTTCTGGGTTGGAAATCTGTAACATGTGTATTTCAACCCAGCATGATTGCGGCACCATACACGCTGCATAACCCTGAAACCAGCATGGCTATGGTGGAAATTTCGCAAATTTTGCAAAATTTGCTTCAAAATCGCCTTTTCTCTCCACCAAAAGTGTTTTGAAAATGTTTCTGACACGATGTTGCGATAATATATGCCTGTTTCCGCGGCAGCACAAAGGGCAAATGAATTCAGGGTTTCGCATCAGTTCAGGAAACGAACTCAGCTACCCGAAAGCCAACTAATTCCGAATCGTACCCAAACCGCTAACTAATGGATGAGGCATTGCAGCACTAAATAATATATAACTACTAGTTATTCGACTGTTAGCGTCATAAAGCATTTCTTCCATCGGTTTCCAAGCCGAGATTCGATTCTTTAGCCAGCGCTGCAACACTATAATACCGCAGTGTAAAATCACGAGCCGATGTTGCTCCAAAACTTCCCCAGGAATAAGGATTTCGTCCGCCAGATAGTGATACATTTCGCCCGAAATTGCAATCAGTGGTCCGCTATCGACAAGAATGTAGATGTCCACACATACTATCAGAAGCACTAACACTGTTCGTTGCGGCCAAGAACTGATGTATAACTACTGACATTAAACGATCAGCACTGCCGAGGTATAGATGGGTAGATGGTTGGAACTATCGAAAAGTTTTATGAGTTTGCCGAACAAATCCAGCCCGAGAAGTTGACGGTCAGATTGACGGTATCTCGATGATCACGTGTAGTCGTTCCGACCAGAACATTCGACAAAAGTGAAGTTGCCTCCGCTATACTCATTTCCCTATGCGACTGGAAATTGGTTATCAGCATGCTTTATTATGTCTACGCTGGTGACGTTGTACACCGCTTCAGAGTAAAAAGGCAGTAGGCAAGGACCACAAATCCCTCTGATTTTAATCGCCCGGATTTTCGTGTGATGTCATATCAGATGTTTGTTGCTGGCAACCCTTTCTTCTATATCTGCTCGATTGCACTGTCGTAATATGGTCCGCCACCGTGACATTTCGATCAATGACGTAGATTCCGGCTCTGAACACAAACGAAACTTGTCGCTCACATACAATAGCTACAATCTGTGGTAAGGTGGTATCTGTGTGATTACTTCCATGTTTGCGACTATTGCCAAAATGAAACAGTTTAGTTAAATAATATAAACAGACTTAAATATTTAAATACTACAGTATGGTATAAAAATAATTCTATAGGTACCTATTATGGCTTAGTTTGTGTCACTATTATGATCACTCGAACTTTCTACTTGCAGTTTATACGCTTTGCAGCACACACTGCAGATATACGCGGTTGTTTCTGCGTTGGCCTAGGAACACTGCTGGATTCATTAGTATCTGCTGAACTCATTTCCATCGGAGATAGTAGCCAAATCATACCCTTAATGACTTTTTGTTGGTTAGTTGGATAAATACGGAGCGGACAACGTTATAACTGCTTTTGAGTAAGTTTGCTATTCGACCCAAACTCCACTTCGGGAGGAATAAATTGTCTTTTAGGATCACTACTGAACCAACCCGAGGTGTATCATTGTTCCAATTACGTTGGTTAAACTTAAAAGTACTAAGCCGACTAAATAAATACTTGTTGCATCACGTGGATCAAAATAAGTAGTATTCACTACTGTCGATTCCATTTGCTAACGAAATCGTTTGGAGCTATTCGCATGATTTGATAGTCGAGTGTTGCACATGATGGAGGTGATAGACCAGCTCTGGGACCACAAATGAAATGTACGACATCGCAGAAGTACTGATTCGTCCACAATGACATAAAGTTGTTTGGTGAATGTTGTGTTCTTTCTTGAAGTTGCTCCTATCATCTCTACAAAATGAACCTCTTGTACTTTCTTTTAGTGCACTATTTTGGCTTTATCAAGCTCTTCGGCCGTTAAAGGACCCGACAGCTCGATTTTGTTTCTCAGGTTATAGATGAATCTACTCACCCAGGAGGGGACATGCCATAGGTTTATTAACCCGAGTAGTTTTTTTTTTTTACCTGAACCACCGCAGTGTCACACCCTGACTCCAGCATCGATAGATAACAGCTACATTTATTGCATTTCAGCTCGCCGCTTTGCGTATCGCATTCGGTGATGCTGCTTGTTATAGTTTCCTTACGCCACCTGTTTCTGCTTTGAAGTAATCATGACGGACCGTGCCGCCATAATTAGTTCGCGGAAAAATGTACAGTCGCGCGATCGCAGATCTGCAAGGTTCGCTTTAGTAGGCACGTATCGATATTCGAAGTTCCGAGTTGCTTTTATTTCCAAAATTCGGTTTCTAACGAACACTGTTGTTAAGAAATCTTTGCAAGCCAGTGTACGACACAATTCGATGATGATTACATAAACTATGTATAATTGGAATACGAATTTGTATTTCGACGTACGACACCAGACCGGTACCATGCAAAACAGCCGTCAATTCCATTCTAGCAACGCAGGTTTTTTTTGCCGGCTCACGACTTTCCGAACAACACGTTACCAGTTTAATTGCACCCGCTGTCACACTGTGTACACAACTGTGGCATACGCTTTACTTGAAGCGTCGCAAAAACAATGAAGGTAGGAATCCATTTTGTTTTTGCTTTTCCGTTGCAATTCCGCCTAGGCAGTTTTTGTTTGGAATATTTGCAAATCAACCATTCTTTTACTATTTCAGTAGGAAGTTTTGCATTCCATTAGTGCCTATGTTGCCACAGTTTCTGAATTAACAGCTTGTCTTTTATCGTCAACGGAGCAAAAATCCGTGTGGGCCAAACGTCTTGGCAAGCTGTTTTAGCATTAGGCGCTTTATGTCAGCTGCTCGAAACAAGTCAGGCACCGTTGGACATGCAAATGTGTTTTCGCCAGTGGTTCATTTTAAGGCTAGAACTTTTGTTCAGTCGCATTTTCTTCAATAAGCGTCACAAATCCATTGTCAAACTGTGGAACCTTTGCTAAACCATTCTCGTAAGTTCATCGAAGCCGTTTCGAATATTTCTTGGTTCTATATAAATGCTTTTAGCCTCATCAACGCTATTCTTCGCAGTGATCACGTTGCCTACATACATATATGTTTCCGATAATGGATAATGTCTTTGTCCTCCGATGATTGTGACTGTCTGACATGGTGATTAAATGTTGCGGCTAACAGAAACAGCCTTGAAACGACACCGAATGGGATCCAACAAAACTTGAACATCGAAAGATTTCTGTCACTTCGTGGCTGTGTTATGTTTTTGAGCCACGGTATTCTCGTCACGTCTCTGAAGTATGTTTACAGATGAATCCAAAAACCCATTTCCATTGTCACTAACTAGAACTATCCTGTTCGTTCTGAATCGCACGATTAAGCCGCAAACGTCGTGCATGACAAGACAGTTGTCAAGACATTCGTTCAGGCTGGGGGACGTTTGGCTGGCTTAAGCGGAATCGTAGTTGACAGTGCGCGGTTTCGTGGTAGAGTTAGACGGCGTCAATATACTGTGATTTGGAAAGATAGTGTATGCGGGGATCGATTCAATTATGCCTTTGCCCAGCCGAAACTTGATCGTATCATCATATTTCGTTAACACGCTTTGTTCCTCACTGATCCGTTTGCATAATGACTTCATGCGACTACGTGCACGCAAGTAGTTGTCTGGTAGTTCTTTTTGTTCTGTTTTGTTCTTGTCATGGCTATGGGACTTGGTGTCAGCCAGTGAACGCAGCTGAAAATGAACGCAAATAACCAGTGTCAAATGAAAATCTAGCTTTTACCCTGCTATTTTGAGAACCGGAAACGCCATAGCAATTGCAGTTTACAAAATTACTCATTCTCCATTAGACAACATTGTTGAATTAGCATTAGTTATTTGATTTGTGGTTAAATACGACGTTGATATTCATCGCTTAACTGTTGTTGCTGGCACTTGTTTTAAACAGTGTTAATCTTATCGGCACAGAGACTTCTAAGATGCCCCGTTTTTTGCAGTGAAAGCATTTTCGCGAGCTTGTGCAATTTTTGGCGTTATGATTAGTGCTCAAGCATCCAAAACATCTGCCTCTCTCTTGTGTGAATCTATGTCTTTATATTTTGGACACATGTATGGCAGTGCTATCCTTTTCAAAAGCAACATAATGTTGTTGCCTTTGTTCTCTAGACATTAACGCCAACGTTATATCGCGTTTAACTGTTATTGTCCTTATCTACAACCATTTGTATAATTCTTCTTAGTGACTTCACGCTTTCGTACATTAATTTAGCTACGGTTGCGTCGGAAACTTTATTCTCTGTCTCTAATTTTTATTTTAACCTTTCACGCGGATTCGAAAGTGTCCAAGTATTATAACCGTTTTTCGTTCGGTTCCATTTTAATATACGTAGACAGCTTAGGCAATATGATTGGAGTGAATACTTGGCCAAACGTCTCTTCTGATAGTACTACCGCTACAAGACTCCGAATATAGTTTTCACATTCGTCGTACATCGCGTGTAGGTGTACTCTATATTGGCTTGCAACAGGCAAACTAAGCATGCATTCTATGTAAAAATAGCGATCTGGGGGATTTGGATCATCTTTTAGTGCTTCGACCGCTGCATTATACTTTTTACTGGTAAGCCTATAGCCATCGATTAGTAACAGGGCATCTCCGACCAGAAAACTACGGAGATATTTTGACTTATCAGCATCTGGTAATTTATCTGTCTCGTTGATCGTTGTCGTAAATGAATCCCAAAATTCTGTGCGCTTGAGAGGGCCTCAGTCAAATTTTGCTAGTTTTAATTTTAGCAAACAAAAACATCGTGGCATATGCTTTGGGATAGACTCTCGTAATGGGCTTTTGACTTTAACTTTACGCAATTGACTTTCCGCTATTGACCCTGCTGCTTCTGCAGTCGAAATGCATTGGATTATTTTGAGATTCTACTGTCAGCATATTTATGCTTTCTAAAATAGACTAATCTGTTTCCATAGTTGTGCTTGACTCGATTTCGGCCTCATGGTCGTCCTCAATGTAAACCAAGATGTTTGTGCCTAGGATATTTAGTCTTTCGCGGTAATCTGTTAGCTTTCCACTGGAGTCGGTAACTCCCTGGAGGATCTGCTAAACTTTTTGCTTTTCTTTTGTGACTAGCCTCGCAGAGCAAGTCTCTGCCGCTTCTGTACCAAAATCCCCTCAGAATCAGTCATGATGATTTAAGCGTTTTTGCCAGCCAAACTCTGGCAGGAACGATTATGCGACAAAGTTTTTTTACACGGTATTTCTAGTTCTTAGCAGGAATTATTCATTTTTAGTTACTACCAACCTTATGTTTTTGCGCTAAATCCCACTTAATTCAGGCACAAATGTTGCTACGTGAAATTTCGCCTAACTCAGATAGAATTTGAAAATATAGTCAGGTCTTGGGACTGCAGCTTTTATTGTGGAATACTATTTACCGATGACAATTCTATGTTCTAATTCAACGAAGGACCATTTTGTGAAATTTATAGTAAGCTATACACGGAGTAAAATACTAGCTACACACTATTGATACATTTATCAAGTAGTTAAAACACAATGCTCCAAATCATCAACTCAGTCAAGCTAGCGCTGCATGTCACAATCATATATTTGCTAGTTCATCAGAAGACCTAGTTCATCTAAAACAAAATCTATTGTTCCAATACGATGATCCATTTCGTGACACCAGAACCACATTTTATTTAATTCTTACGAAATATTTCTGTGAAGTTTCAAAAATTGTTTTATTTAAATTAAAAAATCTCCAGATTTTAAAGATATTTAAAAATGAATCAAAGAAGTATTCTTTGAAAAGATTCCAAGAAATGTTTTTGAGTCTATAAGTTTCTTTAGAGAATTTAAATATTATATAGTTCCTGGTGAGCATGTGTTCGGACTACTCTTTCAACCTTATATAACATTTTTGAGTCATCTTCATGTAATTGGCTCTACGTTAAAGTGCCTTAAACCTCGTTTGGTGGTCATATGCGTCAATAACTACCATTTTACAATGCCAAAACATTTATAACCAGTACGAACAGAGTAGGCGCAAGCATGCTGCCATAAGATCTTTGCGAAAAGACGTAATGACTGAACCACCATTGCTAACTTAGAGGAACAGTTCAACTCGAAAAAACACATGTGATTCAATTTAGCATTTGATCCTGTATAGTTACATCCATTTTTATACAGCAATTTTTGTGCAACTGTGTCAAAAGTTTTAGCAAAATTAATGTACCCAACGTCAACAGAATGCCACATGAGCCAATATATTATAACAAATTCAAAATCATTAAATATTCTGCGAACTGGGAGGAATATTGACTTTAAATATAAATGATTATGCATAATCTCAACCCACATGAATCTAAATAGTTATGTATTCCGGGGCTATAGCAATTTAATTCCAGGTAGATAATATTAAGCCGAAACAGGGCTAAAATGGCAAAAATACTACCTTATGAAATATAATACTATACAAACATATAGAAAAATGCAAATTCAGCTGTTTTATATCCGGAGTTTTAGCATTTTATTATGCCGCATTCATGATGTAATGTAATGTGCATTACACAAACTTTTTTACACTTCCACTTGCGCATGAGAGAATTTTTTAATTTTGAACAGAAATGCATAGGGAAATATACAGAAATCTGATTAAACCTGGCTCATAACGTTGAAGCATAGGTATAATTTCTGGAATATATGTAAGAAGTTACTGAGATCATAGGATCAGGTATGGCAACACTGTTTATACGGCTAGCTGGTGTACAAAAATATATGCAGAGAAACGAGCAACCAATAAAACACGATTAGCAGATATAATAAGAACGACATATCACAGAAATGTCGCGAGCGCAACAGATAAAATATTTAGGAATATTAATGGCGTATTCGACTAAAACAGCTTTAAAACATTCAATCATAAAGGCCCCACACACCGCTACGCATCGCATTGAACTGAGTTAATACACTATTTCGTACTGCATTTAGTTGCCTTATAGTAAATATATGGGTGAAGGAAATAAATAAAATAATTTAATTCATAAAATAATTATAAATAACATACAGACAGAGGAAGGCTAGTGGCACTCTGGGACGTGCTCTGTAGATCTCACCTAAAAGACTTTTGCAACATAATCGTCTATAACACGGTGGAAACAAGATTTTTCTATAGCTTATCTGTTACAGAAAAAGTTAGCAAGGCTGACCTATGCAGTAATTTTCACTACACACTTTACACTTTAAAATGTACTTCCAAAATACAATCTGTAAAGCTTAGCGTTTCAACCGTTTAAGCATTTTGCGTTTTGTATTCCCAACTACAGTCCAGAAAATCGAAACAAAGTAAGTGGCGAGTAAAATTTTAGGAATACTTAATTTGGGTATTGTGTTTTTAAAAGAAATGTGTAACATCAGGTTTTAATACTCACCCTTTATGCGTGAGCTAACTTTAAGTGCGTTCACTCATGATGTTCTTTCTTCAACTAAAGTTTGCGACCTTAAAATAGATTATCGCACACATAATACGATTTCCCTTATGCAGCGGTAATGATTAGCTACACATCAACACGTAGGTACACATACCTTGCTCACTAACAAGCAAACTCGTGCATCGCGTTTATTGATCGCATATATATGCATTCACAGACCGCGTCAAATTTGGCGTGGCATTCAATAAAATCGAATAAACGCACATAGTCGGAAAATGTATGTCGGACTCAGGTTGCGTTCGAGTGTCATGGAGCCACTGTTTGCGACAATTAAACTGCGACTACTGAAGTCAGAATAGCGAATGCACATTTTTTCACGATTTTCTGTACGTGTTTTTGACGAAAGATCATGAAGATGTACACATCGAAAGGTTAATCACGCGTTGTGCCGTTACAAAAACACCACTAAGCACGGCTAAGTAACCACTGTGAGAGAAGTGCTAAGAGAAATTGCTCTTCTCAGGAGGCATGTACTATTATTAGTTATATCCCGTATTCAAGCTAAAGCGTAGACAATACATGCTTACCTGGGGCGGGTAGGACAAGTTATCAACCTGAGGCTGTGATCGATCCCCGGCATCCCAAGGCCTCAACTGTCACGCTCTTGACAGGTGACCTAACCCCCTGCGATGCCGTGGGCGCCGAACACATCGGCGGTGCAGATGTGCCGCACCCCCACCTCATAATGTGGGAAATACTTAAGCAATAACTTCTAAAGCATTTAATCAGCCAGTGTAAATTAAATCATATTTAATTTGTTGCTATACTACTTCCTGTAGCATAGATAAATTTTGTATGCTGTTGTATGACTGCTTGTCTGGAAATGAAGGGAGGTGCTCTTATTGGCGGTTTTACCTATCGCCTGTGGCGTAGGAATTTTTCATATATGACAGCAGGTAACGCGGCAACCCTGTAGTTGTCCAACAACAAGCTGATTAACCAAGTCAGCACGCAAAGGTTTCGTTTAACGATACGAGTAATAACTATGACATTGTTCATGTCGGTACCTAAATAATATGACCGCCCGCAAACCGGACGACTTCGTTGTTTCTTGGCGGCTCCACAAATTTGTTGAATTCCGAGTGCACTAAGTAAAACGATAGATGCCAAGAATTCTTACTAGCCAGATGGTGTTAAAATTTGACATTTAGCTTGACATGCATAACGTTAGTTTGGCTGGGCACATTGATTCGCGCCATACCTCATTTCAAAGCTTGAAATTTCCGTTTGTGTTCTTTAGGTAGGCCTGAAACGCGATTGCAACACCCCCCAAAAAAGAGGCCAAAAGGGCTAGTATCGGTTCGCGAATAGACTTGAAAAATCGCATTATTTTTTGTATCTCGGCGACCGATGTAGATATCTGGGTCAGATTAAGCCTATGTTGTACAGTAAATAAATTTCTATAATATCGAAAATAATATTTATATATAGGGATTTCAAGATGTAGAATTTGGGTCAAGAAGTGTTTTAAATAGGTCCATGAGACCCGGAATATATTAAAACGGTAATATGAGCACGATCACTCGGGATATAAGAGAGTTGTTGATTTCATTTTGTAGAGCTATTTATCCTGTAAATAGTGTGCTGCTATTATCAACATTTACGCAGAAAGGTTAGGCCAAACGGATTTTGAACGGACTCACTAAACCCAAAATACACTAAAATGGCAATATCTGTGTAAACGTTCAAACTTTATAGGATTTATTGATCTCGTTTTGTAGTGGTATTCATCCGCTGCCTATTTGCACTTTGTAAGTAACTAAATGTTTAATAAAATAGGACATCATTTCCCAACAATTCAAGAAACGTGCCTGATATTCGGCTTATTTTCGTAAGTTGATGCTCTTTATAGCTTTTTACGTGGCGCAAAATTATATGTTAACTTTCAGAAGTCGCCACGTTGGAAATAAAACAAGCTAATAGCACAAAGTGCAAGACTAATTATTTTTATATCTTTCTTCTTAGCATTCACTAATGTGACTGTCTGGCGTTACCTTAAAGAACAGCTTCATGCCGTGGTTGAGGTGGCAGCCACACAGATTAGTTTAGCCTAACCTTTATATTAGATGAACAGCTTAGGCTAAGGTTTAGGTGTAATGAGTATATCGAAGACGATATTTTTAACTCACACCCCTAAACGATTCACTTGCCATTGTTCCGTTCCATTGGCCACATTAGGTAATCAGTACTACTTTATTAGACTTATATAAACTAAGAACTTATGAGACTATAGAAATAGATAGTAATTGGTGGAGTGGGGTGCTTCGTTAACATATATATTGGATTGCATCTAAAAAGAATTGTAAGAAAATTAAAATTTAGCTTTTAAATGAATGTGTGATAAGTTGATTTCTATGATATACAGTGACACCGCATGGGGTTATGATGAAAAGATCTACGAGAAAAGTTACGATGAAGCAGTTGGCATTTGAACCCGGGACTACAGCTTGCACGACTTGTATAATACTACACCACCGGCCTTGATCAACCCATGTTATACATACGATAGTTATGTGTAGCGTAATGACACGCAACACCACTAGCATGCAGATTCGCGAAGCGATCATGTGTTGAGCTTGGGCTTCGTTAAGATTCATCGTGAAGAAGATCACGCGCGCACAAGATGTTGGAATCCCCGAGACATCACAACTCACCAGCACGAATACAAACCGGAGCCTTCTAGCTGGCAAGAGACCCTGTGGAATCTCTGAGAGGGCGTGGTTCGGACTGCAGCTGTGTTAAGAAACTCCGTGTACGGGATTGACACGTCGTGCTCACCACTATAAAAATCCCCGAGAGACATTACGGACGACTAGGTGTGACTCGAACACGGCCTAGAGACTGCAAGACTACCGTGCTTCCACTATACCACATGCACCGATCAATTCGTGTTACACGTATACTGTTTACACTAGAAAGATTTAAGGCCCATCTTATGACAAAACTCATGGTTTTCAAGGTGTGACCACTTCCTATTGAGCCGTTGGACAGTGTATACTGCGTTTTAGCACAGTGATAATCTTACTTCACTCGTTGAGCAAAAACTAACAGCGTTATTGCAATGTAATAGAAATGAAACTTAAAAATATGGTTATTTACATAAATATGCTTATCCTACTTATATGTAAATAAATTAATTAGCAAGAAAGGTTTCAAAACCTGACATATCCTGATAGTTTTGCGTTTCATACCACCAGCGCGATTTCCCACTACTCAACGTGTTTTGGCAACGGGAAATATATACTTTGCCAGTACATTAATAGCTGTCACTTCAATGTATCCACGCGATTAATTCTGAGATACAGTTGAAAATTATAATCTAATTGGGTGGCCACGCCTGGTGCAGAAAAACTCTTTTATACAGCATAAAATAATTACCGATTATTTGCGCAACCTAAAGTGAAAATATGTGTTCATGCAGCAACATAAAACTAATCCAGTGGAACCTATTGTTAGAATAATCCTAAAATATTAAAGCTGGTTCAAATTATCAGGAAAACTGCCGGTTATCAACTAATTTGAATAGCATGTTTCGTGCCGATATAAGCAAGATCGTTTTATTTTAGGGTTTGCATCGTAGTTTAATGTGCAATTCGTGCTAGTAACTCGCAAAATTATACTTTTAATTTTGTTTTGCCATTTATTAGATATCCTTTTTGGTTTTATTCACAAAAAGAAATAAGACCAACGCATCTTGCATGTTGTTCACGACTACAGTTCAATATATCACTTATTGTCGTTGCTTTTAAGATAGTTTGTAAAAGGTTTATTTATGCAACTAGCCACGCTTGTCCTACTCCAAACAAATAAGAATTTAAAAACAATTTAAACTCTACTAATAAAACACAAAGCGCCACAAGCGCTAAAGCCTTAACAGCCTAACATATTTCAAATCATTTTGAGCTAGCCCAGGCACGACGCAGCCAAACGTCTTTTATAGAATGCGGACCAAATCAATTTAAGGGGCTGCAATTTTATATATTTACACAATTTTCCTTTACATGAAATTTGCATAACCAAAAAAATTAGCCATTACGCAAAATTTGCCCACAACAAAAATCAAGTATAAGTGACACCGTCTTTACCAGTCACCGCATCATACTTATAAACTAACACTAAATGGCACTGTCGCCAAATTCACTCAGGAGCAAAATTATTCTTCGCAATTGTTTTCTCAGGGGCGAATACTTTTTCAAGCGCAAAAGACAAATTCTCCATGAAGTCTGTCAAATAAATATGCTACTACAATGACCGGTTACCCAATTTATATAGAAAAAAACAGAAATAGACACTGCAGGAGTGCGGGTAATTTTTAAGAGATATACGCATATATTGATGACGTATCGTTCGGCACACAAAGGGTAATTTTCCAAGTTTTGCAAAAAAAATGAAATGTAGATAACACAGCCATAGATATCACAGGCATGCGGCTCATATTTAAAACGGAATGATTGGTATATAATAATCATTTAGACCATTACCATGTCACTTACTACGAAATGTCATCGACTCTTAAAAACAAAACATTAGCCTATTTACGGCAGAATTAATTTACGTATCGTCCCAGCCAGCCAGCACCATTGATCGCACCTTAGTAATTTGAATGAGAGCAGCATATGCAAACTTGTAGGTTATATATGAGCTGTTGCACGGTTCCTTAAAAAACCTCTAACAGTGAACGAATAACGATGCATGTGCAATCGTACATTATACGACAAACTTAGTTAACACAACGCGGCAAAACAAGCGTTGGCGTTAATCTATGCCAGTAGCAATTAATGGGTTATTACAGCGAAAACCAAAAAGTTTATGAAATCTTTTAGTTAATGCCCACAGGAGACATAGGGTTACAGCCCTTGAGGGCCGGACATCCTGTATGACCGAACCATAGGTACTTTTCACAGCGCAAACGCTACGCGCATCCCTCCCCAGCTAACCGCCCAGACGCTCTGGAAGGCCAAAGGCCTCCCCTCGGGTACACGGCTACCCTACTGGCACCACGGTCCATGAGCATGTATACTTTAGTTCCATTGAAAGCCCTACAGAAATTTCTTACTCTTGGCGATTATGACCGTCACAAGACTACATCGTAAGACTTAAAAGTTAATACACTTCAGTAGGGACAGTAAGAAAGTGTATTAACAAATTATATGCGGTAGTCAGCATCACGAGGTTTACGTCAGGCTTTAAATGTCATTACGCGATTGTGGATTATTTTTGGTGATAAACTAGTTATACTCGGACACTTGCAGTTTGCAACGATGCCCAGTAATACTCCTAATAGTTAAAGCAACAACTCAATAATTGGTAAATTGGTACCTTAAGACATTTCTCATTAACTGAAAATGATTAATTATTATTTGTTTGTGGTTGATAATTTTGTATTAATATTGTGTTTAAAACAGGTGTAGGTTATTATGGACAGTGTTTTGGAATATGAATATGGCTGAGTGGTTAATTCGCACAACGTAGTGGTCTCGCCGGTAAGGTTGGGTGTCTGAGTCGAAACGACTTAGAAGTTTCAATTAATCCGAAGTCAGTAAATTGAGCTGCACACGCGCGAAAAATGACCGATTTCGAGCCGTCTGTTAGCACGCTGGACATCATAGGGTAATAATTTTGGAAACAGAGGTCGGTCCCGGCTGCATACAGATTGCATTTTGATTTTATATATAGACTATAACCACTAGAAGCAATACCTCCTACTATTTTATATTTTCATTGTAAGATTCGAAACTAATTTATTTATAGTAACAAATTCCTTCGTTCTTAGAAATTACAGGTAATACTTTTAGTATAAAAATGATTTTATGAGTTTCTGCAAAATTACAACCCTTATGTTTTTAAAAAGGACTTTAAAAACTGTAAATAATAGAAACCTTAAGACAAGCGGAAAAGTGTTCATAAACCTGTATTTCGATTCATTCAGGTAATATATGTATGGAATCTCACTTAACTCTGAAAAAATCTTTAGCGATAGCTTATGAGAGATAAATTTAGAGCTTAGGTTATTCTTTGGCTGGCAGATATTTTGGCCAGCTTCTATACAATGGCTAATGGGAAGCATGATTCTTGGTGTCGACTTTCAACTTGAGTGAAAATGAGACAACCTTATTGGAAACCTCATAAGGCTTTAAAGTGGCATCTAGTAATAAATGACACTTCCAAGTGATATCAGCAGGTCCAATTTAATAATAAATCTGTCGGCGATTGTATTATATATAATCTTTGATTAATAAAAGTAGGGATAGTTTGATTAATTTCGATTTGCGCTAACACCAAATTTACGTTATACTTCCTCGTGGGCGACCATAGCAAACAGACCCCATACTGCTGAACTAAATTGCTAAGATTAAAGTATAATAATTTTTGGAGCATTTGTTGTTGACGTCATGCGTTTCATATGTTAGCAGTATTTTGTGACGAAATCAAAATCGCTGATAAACACAAAGACGGTGAAATGATTATGCTGAACGATATTCGCTAACATTTTTATATTATGCTACTTAAATATTTCTACCCAACACACACAAAATGTAAAAGTGTGGTTCTACGAACGAATTTCTTTAATAAATAGATGACTACTGTGCAAAAACTGAAAGTCGGTCCAACCAAACTATATAAAAGAATGTAATATTTCAAAGAACATATGTACATCAAATTATATATATCCTTGCCATATTTATATTGAGCTCTAATAATCTCTAGCTTAAAACTTCATGCGGCTTTTTGAAACAGTAAATTTCTAACTATAATAAATAGATCAAATTTCACTAAGACCACTGTTTCGCTTAGAACATATACCTATAGTTGTACATTATCTATGTCATGAAATAATGAACATTGCGTGTACACTGTCCACTAAATTGTTATCCAACTGAGACAAGAAACTCAACGGAGAACTTTAGTGAGACAAAAAGCTTTTTGAATTTCTCACAATAATAGAAATGGAATTGTGTAGAAGAACTACGCTTATTTCTAAGCAAACCCGTGGTTTATTAGCTATTATAGTTTATCTAGTATGAATCTATCAACTTACTTGTATATGGTAAGCAATACAGTTTAGAGATATTACAAAACAATAAATTTCTCATTTTGCCAGTAGGCAATGAATGTTAATCATTTATATTTAAAGGAATCTTAACTGTTCTGGCTGATACCCAGCCGACATGCAAGATGTCTTAACGTTATTTGCATTGTTGTTATTGGCCATGTCACCTTTATGCGCCGGACGTTATAACGTTAGAAAAAGAACAGCTCAGAGCGAGGGGCTTGGGTGGCGGCAGCCCCCCGACTTAGGCTTAGGATTAGTACGCTTAGTACATGGATCATATAGGGACCTTAGCTTAGGCTAAGACTAAGGCTTAGGCTTAGTATATCGAGAACGGCATGGCATGCATTTCACTTCCGCCCCTAAAGGTTACATTGGCCGTTGTTATAGTGCTATGAACATGGCTAATGTTAAATAATATAAAAATCTTGTCAGCTGTTGTTCCCAATAAATTTTTTATGGTTTATGTACCATAAAAATTTTATTCTACGGAATGAATGGTTTTATTTCTAGGGTTCTATGGTTCTGTTTAATTTTTTTCACTGGTGAGCCATGCCGGAGTATGCCACCTCTGGAAAAACATCGCTTCTGATTAAAACTGCCCGCAGATAGAACGCAAAACTTAATAATGAATTATCTTGGAATGCAATATAATGAAAAAATTGTTTTCCGTTGCATATGATATGCAAGCAGTGACATATTAACCATTAACTATATACGAGCACAATATTCCTGTACATCGAACAATGACAGTCCTTTCTATTTGGAGTTCAGGTTTCAATTACTTATTTACGAACTGCTTAATTTACGAATCAGATCGAACATACTCGTTATATTTAAACGAAAATATGGATTCAACCTAAATTCATAAGTTGCAAGATTTTAGCTTATCGCTGCTATTCGTTTTGGTGCTTATTCTTAAGTATTTACAGGTATGACATAGAATTATATTGTTGCCAGTAGATATATAAACTCATTTTCAAACAAAAATTTACTGTTCAAATTAGATTTGCCATTGGAGCTCTCGAGTACATATAACATAGAATTAGCACAATAGTTTAATACATTCAAATATATTTACTATTACGGCGGAGAATATTACAGATTTACATTGTGAATAATACCTAGAATTTTGATAAGTTTGATGTTAGAAAATCTCCAGCTTCAGCTTTACAAATCGTCAATAATTACTACGTCTTTAAGTACAATTATTACACAATATATTTCATGAAAACAGAGATATATACAGTCAAAGAAAAACAAATAACTATTATACACATTACTTTAATTTCTTTTATTTTGAACTACAATAACACTGAGTCCAAAAATATTCGATTTAAATTGCCTTCATATTGTAAGCTTAAAAGTAAACAAACATTTTTAAAGACGAAATTTTTGTCCCAAAGTTTCTCTAAATTGTTACCTAATACTTTTAGAATTCAGATATAATTCTTCTATTAATGCAGATCATGTTTCTTAAAACGCAATAGCGCCATGACTGTAACGTGTGTAATCTATATATTAACAAAACAAAATGCGTCGATTGTACAGCGTTAAGATAAGTCCAAATAGCACAAAATTAAACAGTTCAAATCAAAGATTAAAAATAACATTTTCTGTTGTAGAAGGAATGAATGGATACGTGTATTGCGGCGTTAAACTCATTGAAATTGTTATCTTTTGTCTTGAAAGGAGAGCGTTATATTTTAAACCGTTTTTAAGCCTAAAAACTAACGAATCTGGCGTGTTTTGCCACTATTCATCTTACTCGTTGGTTTATTACATAATATTGTTTCAATATAAAAATTATTGTTATATAGATAGATACACTCTTAAACAACCATTGCATTTCATACATATATGTCTACTGCATACATGGCGGCGGTCGGTCATGCCAGGGGGGTAAAGGCCCCCACGGGGGAGGGGTCGCGGCCATCCGGGGGGTAACCCCCCTGGCCGGCCAAATTTTCCTAGGGGGAGTTGGCCGTGGGGAAATTTTTTTAGGTCATAGCAGCCATATTTTTCGCCTATTAGTTCAGTTTCTGCACTAGGGTCCGGCCTCAAAACTGGTCGAGGCGGGGGGTTTAGGGGTCCGCACCCCCCCTTCGGGGTTTCCGATTCTGAGAAGTGTAGATTGCATTCTGAGCATTTATAATTCTGAGAATTGTGTAAAATGTAAAGTTTCTGTTTACCGGCAGCTGGCAGTTTCTGTTTACAACAAATTCGCCAAACAAAACTATACACATTTGCCTTTAAGAAGATTCTTGATATTCGAAGCAGACACGGCATTATTTTGCAGCAAAAAATAGCTAATTTTGTATTTGATCGCACACGGCTGTTCTTTACACCTGGTATGACGGCCTTATATTCACACTTTGTGCGTGCTGTTCTGTGAGTTCGCCTATTTTTCGCGTGTTTTTATGGGTCTCATCAACGTCTGGTTACTTGCATTTTACCGCGCTCTAGAGCCAAAAGAATCTTAATAAGAATAATTGGTTGTCATTTTTGAGTTACTGATAACTTTCACAATATTATTGAAGCTTTTGCAATTTTGCACGCGATGTGCGAGTTAAAGTTTTGTGCACTGTGCGCGTATGTGGCAACTGTATACCTGTATATTTTTGTTTATTTTTTATTGCAGTTGCGTTACGGTTGTTCTAGCTAAATTGTAAGTTATAAGTAGTAATTCAACTCATATGTTTTCTATTTCTGAAATGCAAAATAATTTATAGTTTATGATCGAAAAAATACTGAAACCATATGAGTTGACGGGTTTCCTTAAGCCACATGTACCCATAATTTATTTAATCCTATTACCATTTATTTGGTTAAACGCTCCAGAACATTTAACAAACATTGCTGAACATTTTGTTAAATCACATCTTGTGCATTTTCCACCAAATACTTGGTAATATGATTACATTTTTTCAACGAAATTAGCAGTGAAGAAGATTAGTAATAAAGATCAGTAGATCGTGAAAAATCATTGCTCGAGATCAGTGATTGCTCGAGCATGCTTTGTCTGGCTGAACAGCGAATATCAAAATAACTAGTAATGTAATGCCAACAGTGAAATAAAATATAACTAAAAATCATGTTTCAATGTCGTATGCCAGGTCTTGGCTCAGACCAGCGTGCGACTATTTACATATTGCAGTGCCGTTCACAATATAAATTATTGCTAACAGTTTCCGTTCATAAGAACAGTTAAACAAAGCATCTCTGTGTATGTAATAATTTGTATTGTAATTGTAAATTATTTAAGCAATCACTGATCTCTCAACTAGGAAACCTCTCAAATTCAGAAACAAATGAAATGACAACTAAGTAAAAATCGAGCAATTTCATGTGGTATGGATCTGTGGCATAAGAAAGCTCGCCCGTGGCTTTTGTCTGCTGAGCTATCGGGCGCGACTCCTACGGCGAAGGAGTGCTCCAGTGCTATTTTAGTGCTGAGTTCGTGGTTAATCCACGGTGGACTATAGCAGACATTCAATGTCTAAATATCTAGTTAGTGTTAGTATATAAATAAGTATAATTCGATTAACTTTTACTTTAGGGACTGACGTCGTGAACAAAAAAGCTTTCCATAAATTTACGGCCGCACATGCACCTTTAGCAACAAGCAGGCGAAATTTGCGCAAGGTTTTGCACTAAGGTCCTACTTCGACACTCGTAGAGGAGCTGTCATGTCCCCTACGGTGGGGGCTGCTGCGCACCCCAACCCCGGGGGCAGGTTACCCTCCCTGGCTCGTCGGCCTTGGGGCGGTCACCCCCCTGCCGCCATGTATGGTCTACTGTGTCCTACATTACTTTTGTGTGGTTTGGTTTGCATACACGTTTTAAGTGCGACAGGTCATAGATTTGTAATGAGCGAATATTAAACCAATTTTGCACGGAGTTTAATGCAACGCTTTTCTGTTTTATCTGAATTTTCAGATTCGTTTGTGTGAAAAATACAATTGTACTTGATTTAGTTTTAGCACTTTACATTATAGTATAAAATTCGCCGCATAATGTATAAAATCTTCACATATATTCGCATCAAATGGAACCCATATATCGTATGAAACGCAACATATACAATGTTTGAACTTGAATGTATACTTGTAAAAAAATAATATATGTATTGTAATAATACATTTTTTATATTTATTTGTATGAAATCTAATATATATACTCAATGTATGAATTTCCGAATATGTTTGTATTAAATATATCTAATGTGTAACTGTATAACTGTTTATGTAATGACGGTACGCAGGTGTATGGCGCAAATTTCCAGCACCATGCCCATATAACCCAGAGTATCGTAACCTCAAGGGTGGACCAAATTTTCGCGAGTTTGGCAATTGTATAACTTTTTCCGGCCAGACCCAAGAGGCTAAGGAGCTTAGCAAGTCACAGCTTCACTAGCTTAACAAGTCGCAGGTGCGGTTGACAAGGTGCATTCGGAACTGGTTGACGTAAATAGTAACTGGTATGAATGTTGAGGTCTTCCAGAAAGGTTGACACTAACACCTGCTAACAGGCCGTAATGTCATGCTGCTATTCCCCATATCAATCTCACTTGGAAGTTTGTTTGACTATATAGCCTGATAGCGGTGTACCGATATCAAGACTGTGTTCAATGTGTTAATGTCAAAACTGTGTAAACTTTGGCTCGAACTAGGCTTCCTTTTTGCACGTTTTCGCTCAGCAATTGTTTGATCATTGCGGCCACCCAAAGGGTTCTGACGGATATTTAATGTCGGATGTATTGCTTTTGAATCTACGTTGAGAGAAACCATTTTCTTTTGAGTTTATTTCAAAATATATAAGTAATAAGGAACGTGGTAGACGGCATTCTACCAGGAATGAACCAACAAAAAATTAACAACATAATGCTACAACATGTGAACGTATCAGATGATAAACAAGATATACAGATGGGGAGCAAAGTACGTCATATCGATCAAGATCGGGATATCACTAAATTTCTCCCAGTATCAAGTCCGCGATGTTAAAATCGGCTATAGCACTCGGAAAATAAGCCCAACCGTGCTTCGATACTTGTTCCTCCTACGGTTCGTATAAAAGGTTTGAATCTAAAAATTAGGGACTTTGCTAGTTGTGACAAAAAGGGCTAAAGTTCGCTCTAAATGCAACAGTTTTAAGCCGAAAATGTTACATGCCGAATTAGGACAGACAATGACAATTCTTAGCGAAGTTATAAGCAAAACATAAATGGAATACATGACTATAACGATACTACATATTGCATAGTTCTACATATTATAACGTACCATCGTCCTACATATCCGTTATAGAGGTTTAATAAGCGAAAATTTTCCTCAAAACATAAAGCTCGCTAAAGAAATTTTCTAAATTTTGAGATTGTTTGATCCAAAAACGAAATCCTATTCTTTTATGACCTAGTACTCGACCAGTAATGTATGAGTTATAGTTCCCTGGAATTTTTGTTTGCCGGACGGTTATGTAGCTAATACGTTTGGATACTGTCGACTTAGACTAAACTTAAAGTGACCCCATCAACCATTATATTTTATAATTTTGCATAAAAGTTGGTACGGAACGCTTTTTGATCAATTGAAATTCGGCGTAAAACTGTTCGCAAACAGAGCGCTTGCGATTGAAATCTAACCATTTTGTGCTCCCGAAAATGCAAGTTAAATTAACAAAATTTTGAGAACGAAAATTTGTCGAATTTGAATTAAGCCGGCTTTGTACGTGAACACCGAGAGTTTAACTATACAATCGATTTGATTGCGATATCACTTTTGCATTAAATTTGTTCGCGAACACTGAATAATCCAGACTTAGACGATTAGGCGTCAGTGAACCGAATTTATGCAAATGGAAATCGCCGAAATTCTGTTCCAACAAAGGGTATAAGTTCTGGCACTTGAATTTGATTTTACCAACTGTGGGTTAGCGAAAAAAGAATGAAATTCAGTCTTTTTCCGTAACAAGGGTTTGCGATTCGTGATCGGTAATTACAAAATAGCATGGTTGGCGAGGTTACCCACAGCTGGTTACTTAAGCTTACTCACGCAATATAATTCTTGACAAATAGCCAACCACAGGTTAATATTACCCGATCCTGTAGTGTATTCAACGGATATGTCGTTGGTTACCTAAGTCTCCTGTAGACTAGCTGGGCGTGCCTTACTGCAAAATTAATGATACTCTTATACCAAAACCACAGAAGCTAGTAGAGTGATATACTGTAATCTATAAGCACAACTATGCGATAAAGAACATTACAAAATTTTATGAATATACCATTTCAACATCGTACCTGCTCCTAGTAATTTAAATCATTTATCGCCATTTGCTTGAAATCCTTTGTGCCGATCGATCAAGATCATTCCTACGAAGATAACAACCAGGGGAAGTCATCCAAATTTTACATCCTTATGATAGTTTGGAAGACAGTGAAATCTATTAGGAGATATTTGTTATCGGACCATCGGTCCGCCTTAAACTTTACGGCAATTAATCTGTAACCATCGAGCAGTATTAAACTATATCCTAGTAAATTTTATACCTTACCTAGAATTTAGCACCTTGTTTTTCAGAAACCCTAATCTCGACTGCAGTCATACACATTCCTTTTTAAATTCCATGTATTCAAATTAAATTCAATTAAATGTATTCAAATTTACCATTACCCTAAAGCGTTTAGTAACACAAGAAAAACTAAGATTTTAGTCATCTCATTAGTATAGGCGAGGTGATCCTATTCTGCCATCTCCGATCGGTCTCTCTATTTGGGGCCGAAATGCTGCATACAAAGTCGTTGCCTCTGGTAATGCAATTTGACACCGGTCGCTCATGATCAAGTAATTTGACAAATTTTAGCGTAGCTCAAGGCCTGGCTGCAGTATACTGTGTTGAGACACCCCTATGCAAGTTTCACTTGCTGAGTGGTCATATTCGATTTCTTAGTGGTCAGTAAATCTGTAAACCACTAGTTGCTCGGTGATTCAAACTTGGTAATATAGATATTCCTAGTTTACCTGTTTTATTTGCCGTTTGATAGTTTACCTAGGGTTCGTGCTGCGTCACGCCGGTTTATAAATCGCTTGCGGTCCTCGCCGCGATAGCGATTCGTAACACAGTTCATTGTTTGCACGGATCCCGTGCAGCTATGACCTTCTTTTGAGAGTGTTGCTCGGAAGAGAGGCAGTCACCACGTTTTTGTTACATTTTTGACCTAAGTTACGGTGTGCACAGGAGAACATGTTACCATGATTAAAACTGTCATTAACCGTGGGTTTATTTTTCTAGTCCCTACGCTTGCTAATACCAAACCGTAACCATATCTAGCGCTCCATGCCAACAATGATAATTTTGATATTTCGTACAAAACATTTGTGCCTATCAAATACCGTCCGAACTAGGTCTCATACCGCGGCATATAAAACAATCTACCGCGTTATTCGCGTACGGTTGGGGTCGTGGTGCGTTCTTTCACTAAGAGCGATATTGGCACCCTGACAGTTCTTAGAGCTTCGATGCTCTGGTGAAAGGTCTCACTTTTCTTATTCTCAGAATACTGTTGATTACGTAACTGACTTACAGGAAAGGTAAATTTTGCTAGCTGTTTCCCGACTAACTCCCGTTCTTACGATCAATTCAATTCCATTAATTATTTTAACCCTAGTTAATTTTAAATTTCTTTGCAGAAATACTCCTGATCCATGTCGCTCTATTTGAAATTCGGTTTTACAACCTAAATGCCAATTTTTCGACGCCAATGTCAGCCCTGGGCCTGCCTAATTTCCTCCTAAATTAGAATCGTCGCATTAGCGTGACCACTACGTGCTTAACTTAATACTGCCGTACCCCATAATCCAGCACGCAACCACATCGTTAGAATTAAGCTAAACCTAGTAAATTTTAGATTTCAGCCATTGATGACCTTATAACTAGGATACTCAATCCTATCTTCGATTCGTACGTAACGCCAGTTGATATGAATACCGACCTGCGTTACTTTTGCTGTTGAGGCTAAGTCTCAGCCCTAAAAAAATTTTGACTGATTTAGTCCTAAAGCTATGTCTTTCCAGGCAGGTACTTGAACCTAGCCAGTAAACGTTACGTTGAATTGAGCCAAAAAGTTTTATGTCAGAGCCTCAGAGCATATTTAGTAATTAATCGGCCTTTTTTGGTTCCTCAAAGCGCAACACCTTATTAACCAAAAAGTTTCCTAACTGAGATATAGTGTTCATGATCTAGCTGAGCAAGGTTATCACCCCAAATAGCACTGCGTAACCTGAGTAAATTTAAGATTTCCTAAATGAGTAACCTAAACTTACTTTGGAAGGGTCCCAGTGTTAATGAAGGCAAACCGTTTTCTAAATCATCCAATCGTCCGTTTTTTGCGGCTGGGAGAGCTTCCCAGTTGTGGAAATCCCAGGTCGCTTTCTTTGTAATTGCTTAGTTGGCCCGACACTTAAACTAGCTGTGGCTACCATTACTACGAGTAACTAACGACTTGCGCAAAGCTGAGATTCCCTAGTAAGATTATTTATTAGTAGTCAAGAAGTGCCTTGCCATAATCGACATCACGATCGGGTAGATTCCAACAATGCCAATTTTTGTGGCCTGAGAAAATTGCAGAGGTATTAGACCTAAGCCATGTGCTTCACTTGCTTATGAACCTACCAAACCTAGAAGACGTCCTAGAGACCGATATTTAATAAATTCCTATAACCCTACCGTCGAAGGATCAACATCCATGGTGATGCTCAATTTAGTCACTCAGCAGGTCATGAGTTAGGATATCCTGCGGGATTTCTTAGACGTGAAGGTATATGTTCTATCAATTCCAATCCTACGTTTAAGGCCTTACCGAAATCGAATTTACTTAAGGCCATACTGAGACGCTCATGGCAGACCTCGCACGCTAAGTAAATTCGAAGACGTTCCGTAATCAAGTTTCCAAGGCCATCAAATCAGTCACCAAGGTAACAAACTCAAGTTTCAGCAAGTGCGTATTGTAGTTTCTAATCATAATCCCAGTTCTACTTTGCTTTGAAATGTCAGAAACTATTCGTTATGAACTTCGATGTTCCTGCAGTGCCTTTCCAAAATGAATCTTAATTCGCAAGCCTTCCTATGACTTATTTATTGCCAAATTTTGATTCTTACCTTGGTATCATGAATCATAAATCTTTTGCATAAACTCGGGGGGGGGGCATCCCTGTCCTTATCGTTTTGACTATATGTACACCGCTGAGTACTCTTAAGTTTACGCTTCACAGTGGGGCGAATTTATGTCACTTGTGACGTCATAGTACGTGATGAGTCTCGGTCTCCGACCTACTTTACTAATTTGCTGCAAAAGTTTAGCTCTTATATGTTGCCGAATGCCCTGATAGGGCATCCATCCGATCAGAAATGCTACCACGATAACAGTCCCAAATTAGTACACACACGTCCCATGGGGGCATTTTTGTGTCGAATTTGCTGCTTTATTTTCTTATGGTCATAAGTAATTATGCTAAGTTAATTGACTCCTGAAATAGTTCTGTTTTCTAGCTATCAAAAAAGCGCGGGACGGCATCCCTCCAGGTTATATTACAATAGTTATGGGTTCCAAAATCTGTACAACATTGCGTGTTTTCACTGGGGGCAAAGTTATCTCGATTTCGAATGGTTTGGTACTGATGAATTTCATGTTCTGATAAATTCTAGTAAACTTTTAGCGTAGACCGGTTCCTGGTGTACACCGAAAGTATTTAAGGGCATGCCTTCGACTACCCCCTCTAGTATATGTCTGGGTTAAAGTTGGAGCAGAATCTCGCTTCCGACGCTAACCGTAACCGATTCTCCTGATTTCTGTCTCTTACGCAAATTGATTGATAACTTATAAACCTAAATTTCTTACGAACCGGCATATAGGGCCTGACATTTTGAAGCCATCGCTACTCCTCTATTTCTGCTCCAGGCTTCGTTTCGCTAACCATTTCTCTTATCTAGTAATGTAATTGCTGGCGTATGTGTCAGCATTGCAGTTTTCCACTGCTTGTGTTCATTTAGAACACTTGTAATTTTGACATTTCAATATTGCTTTCGAGGTTTAAGTGCTAACGAGCGCGTCTACCACCGTGCGAGCAGAATTCCAATAATGACAGAGACAGAACAGTGAATCTATGCCGAAACTTAATATAAATATATATCTGTTAAAGCTGAAAATGCGCTAAACCTAACAGGTCATGATGCAAAAATAGACAAAATCCTAAAAGTCAGCGACCGAATCACTCTGAAAAAATTTGAGGGTTTTGCTCCCTTCGGGTCTGAGGACAAAATTTTTCTCAGAACTGAGCCAATTTCCAAAGGTGAGGGCCGGCCTCAGTTAGATGCTGTGTTTTGTCTCCGAATTTAACATGCCACTGTGCCTACCAATGTTTTAGATCGCATAAAGTACCAGTTTTGTGTGAATGTTTCTCTAAGCTCATGTCATTCCCGCTACCTATGCGTGAGTAAACTTAAGGTAACCTCGCCAACCATTCTATTTTGTCATTATCGATATCGAATCGCAAACCCTTGTTACGAAAAAAAACTTAATTTCATTCGGTTTTTCGCTAACCGAAGATTGTTAAAATTAAACTCTAGTGCCAGCAATGAGACCTGTGTTCGAACAGAATTTCGGCGATTTCAATTTGCAGAAATTCGGCTCGCTAATGCCTAATCATTTCAATTATTATTATTCAGTATTCGCGAACAAATTTAGTGCAAAACTTACGTCACACTCAAATCGCCCCTACAGTTAAGCTTTCGGTGTTCGCGAGCAAAACTGGTTTAATTCAAATCGATAAATTTTCGTTCGGAAAAATTTGGGGAATTTTAGTTAAATTTTCGCGAACACATAATGGTTAAATTTCAATCTCTAGCGCTGCGTTCGCGAACAGTTTTACGCCGAATTTTAGTTCACCAAAAAGTGTTATGTAACAAATTATGCAAAACTACAAACTAGGATGGTTGGTGGGGTCACGTTAGGTTTACTCGTGCACTACTTGCCAGTTCATAAACCTATGACCACCAGAACTTGGTTGGGTTCGTGGTCCTGAGAATAATTTATATTTTAATAAGAAGCCGTAAAACTCGAATAGGTTTCAAATCCAATGTGATGTATCCTAATTTTGAATGCTAAACCGCGGTTTACTCGATAGGTATATGTGCGGTTTACCTAAACCTTTGATTGCTATCACCTCCTGATATCTAGTAGTAGTTCATTTCTACGCCTAGTCGATTGGGGATGGCTGTACTGTCGTTGTCCTAAAGTCGAGTGAACCTACCACATCAGTGATCATACGGAGTTCAAATACATCTGTAACCTTAAGCGATCCGGGGACACTCACACGGCCTCGGATATTCTTAATGACCTTACGAAATTTTGCTAACCCTAAATAGCTCAGTATTTGATAAGTTTTTAAGCTTTTATGCAATGTGAGGCAATGTTACGAAATTTGAGGAGCTCTAGAAAGTTGCAATATCTTTGATAAATTTAGAAAATTGGAGCGCACAGTCTAACAAGAGCTCAATGCAATGAACAAATCACACGAACCAAACTCTGCAACTCTTGATGCATGTCTTACACAAAGACATACCTAGGGTATTTTTATGAGCTGGGTCTCCGTGGTTGGGTCTTTTGTAAAATATATTCGATCAATTATTTTAATTGGAAGGAGCTGCGCCTCGTTTATAGTGTCCTCAAATTGTTTAAATTTGTTTCAATCGCAGCTTTGGTCCGAAGGTAAGGGCGTATTCAACACTCTAATAAGAAAATTTAGTGTCACCGTGGGGCGACATTCTATTTTGTGTTTATCTCATGGGGCAGCTACTATAGGTATAGATGGACCGCGAGTGCATTTGCAAACCGTGATATGCGGACACAGTTCCTGTATGTTCACTAATTTTATTGATACAATGTATGATGTTATTATTAAAGTACTGCATGAACCCATGGTGATTTACGGTAAGCGCAAGATAACCAATCAATGCTCTGGATGGTACTGCTGTCAGTTAGCTTGTTTAGAATAGATTAGAATGCCAATCATAGTTTATCATACGATAGAGCCAAGCAATAGCGAAAAACCTGAAAATCAGTCAAGACCTTACAGAGCCAGAAAGCGAACAGTTTGTAGCACAGTACCAGTAACTTACGCTTAATCAATCCTAAATTTTCTCGAAGTAACCCCAACCGGGGACACACTTCGGTACGGTGGCCGCGCTTTAATTTCCTATTTTTTTAATTCAACCTGACAACAATTTTTTCACCCCCCCCAGGGGGCATAGTGCGGCCCACATGGGCTTGCGCCCTCCCCTATGCCTACAAATACTATCCGTTCGACCCCATGTTGTATGATCGCCGAACATTCGATTAAATTTGTAAAATTTGAAAATAATTCCGTTTCCTGATAGCTTAAAAGCAGTTTCCACAAGAACGACTTATTTTCAGTGAAATTTGTAACCGTGATCAGCTTGGGGACAAAATCTTTAAAGCCCTAATTCAGCTTTATAAGCTTAAAAATGGATCGATAATAACCAGACGATCCTGTTATGAATTCTACCTATGATCACAGAGAACCAGAAAGACTTTGACCAGAACTTTCGTACGTAAAATTTGCAAAAAATGTCTTGGCCAGAATTTCGATTATTAAGCAACAACAATTGGTGTAGCGGTTATAGAATGAAAGGTTATTATGGCGTACGGAAAATCAACGCAAGGGATGCTACTAGCTACTTTCAAACTCGAGAATTTTAGAGCAGGTGCCTACATATTGCCGTACCAACTTATAAACTAACTTGGGGAAATTAAACCCCTTTTATTCGACCCTAAAGCCCCAAACGTACTTACAATGTCGATCTCAGCGGGAAACGTCAGCTGGACACCTTCACTGGGCTCTGGACTACGTGGTTTCCTCCTCAGAAATCCAATCGATCGTCGGTTCTCCTACGCGAAAAATATACACTAGTTAAACAGCGTCGGAACCGGTCAGCATAGTCAGTCGGACTCCGCGATGCCGAAGTCGAACTGATTCAGCTATTTTGGGTGCTAGTCGCAAAGTGTAAATTTTCGACAATACTTTGCTATAGCAATTTTGTCGTTGTCCAATTGCAGGCGATCTTTCATCGCCTCGCATTTTTCAACTTTCTACCCGATGTCCGTTCGCAAACGTTCGGAAACTTGGAAATTTACCGGCTACCGCAAACCGGTGGTCACTTAGAAAAAGCCGAAGACAATGGGTAAAACAGTTGCATAACTGGGACAAAGGTATAAATTTTGGGATAAAACTTCTTTCGTTTCCCAGTCTCTAATCACATGCTTACGTCTGGAAGCCAGGCATTGATAAATCAAAAGAAGTCCAAAAGCAAACTTATAGGCAAGAAAATTATCAAAATATTTATTACGAACTAATGCGTCGTTCACAGAGAAATGTGCGCACCTACTCGACATCGTCAGCGTATACACTTGTCTGTATAGAAACATTACATTCGACAGTGTGTAGCAACTTTCTACCGTTGTTACGCACACCGGGTTCTGCGTAACAACTTTGGCCCGTTGTTACGCATAACTGCTTGTATGTAACAACATTGGTGATGTTGTTAGTGCATTCGTAGCTTTATAACAACGATCGAATGTTGTTATGAACAGTCTTAACCATGCATGCTCAAGGTCCGAGATCTCCTGGTATGATAGAAAGTGCCATGTGGTCGGTCTTCAGCGTCCAAGGGAGTCAGCCGGTTGTCGGGAGTATGGCAGGTAGATAGAATGTCAAAATTAATTTTTGCAGTTTTGATGAATTTTCTCCTTCTTCGGCAATTTTCGCTAAAGTGTTCCCTTAGCTTCCTTGGGGTTTACCAATTTTTGCGAAACTTTACGGCGCCTTCGGTGCCCAGGCATGGGGTGTAGGGAATTTGGTTGGCACGGAGGGCACTAGGTGGTATCGGCACACAAGTCTAAATTCCTTCAGGTAAAGCCGAAAACAGGAACCAAACATGAGTTTATTTATCACAAAGGAATTACGCAATAGCCATATGCAGCGCACCTAAAGTCGTTAAAATATCCTTAACTTAGGCTGACAAATACTATACGATTTGACTCCACATACAACAATAACCGTTATATATATGATAGACACCAAATATTTACATATTCAAGATGGGTGACCAAACACGGTGTATCGATATTTTTACAAATTATAACATGCTCAATAGTGTATCATCAGGGTCATTTGGGGCAAATATTTTGCAAGTCAGTAAATAACACCATCAAATTAAAAAATCAGCAATTGATTGACTTTAGGATGACCAAGCAATGTAACAGTGCCTGTGTAAATGATGCACTTTCATCTGCCGCATCCATATCCTTACAAACAAATATAATAGAATGTAGAACATTTGCGACACTATATTCGGCCAGCACGTAATCAAACGCAAACCGTTTCACAATTCTACAAGACTTCACTCGTGTTTGTTATTAAATTTATTTCATTATTTATTTTATTATTTGTACATAATAGTTGTCCATAGAGGATAGTAGGGTTACATTTTTCTAGGGCCAGCCCGCCTAAGCCATGTTTACCTCTCTTAAGAGCCCATGCTGCTCCACCCTTCACGTCGAGCGTAAATTTAGGAAAAATGACAATAATTGTGACACAAGTTGAGAAAAAGTGTTAAACACTGGGTAAAATTTTATGCAAAAAATGGGAAAAGTTGGCATTAGAAAAATTTTCGTCAATTTGGGGAAAATGAAGAGCTTCAAAAAATTACAACATTCTAACCCTCTGTCCAACGTCCCTTCCGGCTGTGCATCACCCTTGAACCAAAGGACATTGAAAATATTTCATTTATATATTTTACTTACTTTTCAATTCACGCGATATATAAATATAGACGTGGCTTATGTATATAACCCGCCTAGGTGATTAACTAAAGGTTTTACCTACGCTCGTCGGCGCGTGGTATCCGTAAAACCGTGGACAGCTATGGTAGACTGATGAAGACTAATGTCGCAGTGTAAAATAATCTGCATAATGGGAGACTCGAAACAACGTTGTAAACAATAACAGCGGAATGCTGCTGATTTTAGGCCGAAAATTGATGTTCGTCCCATTCGCCCTGATGGTACGTTTTGTTAGGCTTTTGAACAATCATCAACCAAACCTGTTTGCGAAACGCTCAAGGCTTGGTTAAAGCTAAATTCATACGTTCTCTACAAAACCTATTGTATTGATAATACCATCCTCTCGACACCGAAGGCGTCGTAAAGTTTCGCGAAAACTGAGAAACTCTAACGAAGCTTACGGAACACTTTAGCAAAAATTGCCAAAAATTTACAAAATTAGAGAAAATTCATCAAAACTAGGAAAATTGAACTTCTACAAATTTTGACATTTTATTTAACTGTCATACCCCCCTCCCCAATAACTGGCTGACGTTGTTACGAAGAACGCGCTGTGCGTAACAACTCACGAAGTTAGTTACATACAGTCGAATGTAATCTTCCCATACACACGTGTGTATATGCTGATAATGTCGAGTAGGTGCACACATTTCTCTGTGAACGACGCATAACCATTAATAATTGCTAATCCATATGTAACTACTTAGAATATGTCCATTCTCAAACTTTAACCCCGAGCTATATCCATCTGTAATCCAGTATGGATAGTAAGTAGCGACGTGCAAACACTGCGAGTTTAACTTTCCGTCTGCGTATCTTATATATGTTTACTATGTGTTCCTCTATCGCATTGTTCCTAACCGTCAACAACAATATCCTCATGGTCCTGCTCCCGATTTCTAGGCGACTCCGAGCTCAGTCCCTATATAATTCATATGCCGACAGGTGACCGTTTGCGTTGACATGTACATGCGGCGGATGTTTTTATGTCGTTGTTGACACGATACCGTTTTCGGACGTCCCAAGGTGGGAACTCGCCACTGGACTGGAACCACCCTGGACCAAAGACGGGGCGTCCCCGCGTGGAACTCCCGTCGGGAGGATGTTCTCGTCTGGGGGGACCTGCGGAACCATTGCGGCTCCGAATCTGCCCCTGTACTGCTATATACCCAAAACTGTATATAAACCAAAATTCGTAAAATTTTATTAGAAATTTGTATTTATTATATAACTATATATTATATTTATATACATATAAATGCCTGGTTAGTTGCTCTTACTTCTATACTAAACGTTTGCTATTTAGTTAATGGTTTTGATTAAAAGTTAAAAACAGGAAAGGGGAGAGAGGAACAGGGAGAGAAGGAAAGAGAGAAGGAAATGGCAATTTGAAAGAAAGACCGAAAAGGTTCGCAAAAGAGGAAAGAAAAGACAATACAGAGACAAAACTCGCATGAAGAGCGCGAAAGCGAAAGAAACACAACAACGAGCAAACAAAATAGACCAAAATGATTGGATAGAGACAGAATCGAAAAGAAAAACAAGTACGGAAGCTACTTGGAAGAAAGGGATTACCGGAGTGAGTTTAGGTGGGCTAGCAGGTTAAAATCCGTTCCTAGGACGAAGAATAGGCTCGGTAGGATACCCAAACACGAGGGGGGGCCGAGGGTTTACCCCACTTTATGTAGTTTTTTTACGTATGTTAGTTGGGGAAATATGGCAGACTCTTTTGTGTTAGCCGCTGAGCGAATCAATGATCTACAAAACCATCAGTTAAAGATTCGCCATGGGAAGGCGGTTTGGATGATGGGTGAAAATCTCACTTTATAGATGGATAAAGTTAAAATGCTAGTGATGAAGATAAGGAGAGTTTTCGTAAAGATGAGGGACTATTATCGGGTCGTTCCTCGCTAACGGGGGAGTGTGACGGAGACCGCCGTTAAATTTAGAGAATATTTGATGAGTTGAATACAATGGTAGGCGGGTTGTTTCACTTTCGCATTGAGAAAAAAATAAAATTTTTGGATTTTTATGGCCACTAATAAACACATGCTATTTTGGGGCACATTTTGGCGGGTTATAGCGGACTACGAGATCGTCCGATCAAGCCCACCGCTACATTATGGTAGTCAAGAGTAAACGAGTTGAATGAGTTTGTCGCATATCTGTATTTAGGATTAGAGTAAAAGTATCGAACCTCCTGTACCATTTCCTGATCACCAATTTATCCGGGCGAATCGTTTGGAGCTATAATATTGGTGAGCATTGGCAAAAGTGGTTAAAATCACTAGCATCATCGAGCTTGCAAAGTCTTACCATTTGTAGCGGAGTATCCTATATACGAGTCTTATATGTCACTGTGTTACTTAAGTGGATTTATAACTATGTAGCACCATTAAGTCTTGTCCAACCTTTTGATCCGTGTGAGAAACAGAGCAAATGTTTGTATTCGCTCTCCGACATCCATAAACTCTCTTGATCCGGAGCATTGCTACCGTTACATCTGACATGAATTCTACACGCCTTCGAGTAGCTTACATATCAGAGATTCTGATTACCTCAGGCGTGTACTCCATCTGCTTAGTCGTTAAGCCGTTATAATAGTCGCCGTCCGTTTTGTATCTCTTTTTATGTTATGGCTCGTTTACGATAAGTTGAGTGCTGCCTGACCTAGTCATGTCCGGCTATCACAGTGGATTCGATGGACATTGCTATAGCATGAGCTAGCTATACGTATTTTCATTGCTGCCATATGTAGCTCTCTGGATAATCTGTCTAGTTTCGGCTGATTATATAGGACAGACTATAGTGTCCTGGCGCACTAATTTACGCGGTTAATGTTTTGATTTATACTGTAACGGTTGAAATTTATATTTTAACAGTTACCGAGGCGGGAAATTTAAATTTTGGCAGCGCTACATTGTGTAAAGATTCAAATTTTGGACAAGTACATTTTTTGACAGATAATAAGATAGAAATTCTAATGTTGGCGCGTGTTTTATCTGTAGTCGCGGGAAACTCTGCTGGACAAAATTCATAGTCAGCGCAGACTGTTCATGCAAAACCTCGCCATCACGTAAGACCTTCTAGTTGTCCAGGGTGTCTAGAAAACTATATGCGGAAACGGTGTGCGCCTCATGAGACCGTTGGACAACTTAGAGCCATTTTGCACACAACTTAACTTAAACGCCCCATTACATATTACATCAATTGACATACACTTTTTCTCATTTCACAAAGGTTCGATACTTTTACTCTAATCCTAAATACAGATATGCGACAAACTCATTCAACTCGTTTACTCTTGACGACCATAATGAGCGGTGGGTCTCTATCGGACTATCTGTAGGCCGCTATAACTCGCCAAAATGTGCCCCAAAATAGCATGTGTCTATTAGTGGCCATAAAAATCCAAAAATTTTATTTTTGATGCGAAAGTGAACAACCCGCCTATCATTGTATTCAACTCATCAAATATTCTCAAATTTAACGGCGGGTCTCTGTCACACTCCCCGTTAGCGAGGAACTACCGATAATAGTCCCTCATCTTTACGAAAACTCTCCTTATTTTCATCACTAGCATTTTAACTTTATCCATCTATAAAGTGAGATTTTCACCCATCATCCGAACCGCCTTCTCATGGCGAGTCCAACGATGGTTTTGGAGCATCGATCTGCTCAGCCGTAACGCAAAAGAGTCTGTTATATTTCCCCACTAACATACGTAAAATAACTAGAGTGGGTAAACCCTCCGCCCCCCCTTGTGTTTGGTATCTACCGAGCCTATTCTTCGTCCTAGGAACGGATTTAACCCCAGCCCACCTAAACTCACTCGGTAATCCCTTTCTCCCAGAAGCTTCCCGTACTCTGTTTTTCTTTTCGATTCTGTCTCTATTCGATCATTTTGGTCTATTTTGTTTGCTCGTTGTTGTGTTTCTTTCGCTTTCGCGCTCTTCATGCGAGTTTTGTCTCTGTATTGTCTTTTCTTTCCTCTTTTGCGTACCTTTTCGGTCTTTCTTTCAAATTGCCATTTCCTTTTCTCTTTCCTTCTCTCCCTGTTCCTCTCTCCCCTTTCCTGTTTTTAACTTTTAATCAAAACCATTAACTAAATAGCAAACGTTTAGTATAGAAGTAAGAGCAACTAACCAGGCATTTATATGTATATAAATATAATATATAGTTATATAATAAATACAAATTTCTAATAAAATTTTACGAATTTTGGTTTATATACAGTTTTGGGTATATAGCAGTACAGGGGCAGATTCGGAGCCGCAATGGTTCCGCAGGTCCCCCCAGACGAGAACATCCTCCCGACGGGAGTTCCACGCGGGGACGCCCCGTCTTTGGTCCAGGGTGGTTCCAGTCCAGTGGCGAGTTCCCACCTTGGGACGTCCGAAAACGGTATCGTGTCAACAACGACATAAAAACATCCGCCGCATGTACATGTCAACGCAAACGGTCACCTGTCGGCATATGAATTATATAGGGACTGAGCTCGGAGTCGCCTAGAAATCGGGAGCAGGTAGTATGAGGATATTGTTGTTGACGGTTAGGAACAATGCGATAGAGGAACACATAGTAAAGAGTATAAGATACGCAGACGGAAAGTTAAACTCGCAGTGTTTGCACGTCGCTACTTACTATCCATACTGGATTACAGATGGATATAGCTCGGGGTCTAAAGTTTGAGAATGGACATATTCTAAGTAGTTACATATGGATTAGCAATTATTAATGGTTATGCGTCGTTCACAGAGAAATGTGTGCACCTACTCGACAGCATATACACACGTGTGTATGGGAAGATTACATTCGACTGTATGTAACTAACTTCGTGAGTTGTTACGCACAGCGCGTTCTTCGTAACAACGTCAGCGAGTTATTGGGGAGGGGGGTATGACAGTTAAATAAAATGTCAAAATTTGTAGAAGTTCAATTTTCCTAGTTTTGATGAATTTCTACTAATTTTTGTAAATTTTTGGCAATTTTTGCTAAAGTGTTCCGTAAGCTTCGTTAGAGTTTTTCTCAGTTTTCGCGAAACTTTACGACGCCTTCGGTGTCGAGAGGATGGTATTATCAATACAATAGGTTTTGTAGAGAACGTATGGAATTTAGCTTTAACCAAGCCTTGAGCGTTTCGCAAACAGGTTTGGTTGATGATTGTTCAAAAGCCTAACAAAACGTACCATCAGGGCGAATGGGAC